>VNWV01000059.1:0-41441 GCA_009801085.1 Lasiodiplodia sp. COLG20 | reverse complement strand
ATCGAAAATGCCTACTCTGGTCCTACCCTTTAACGACGCTTTGGACTCCCACTGGGCTTGGGCTTGTTGCCGCCAGTACCAGCCGCACTTTCCCCAGTATTCTCTTGCGGGTAACCAGGTTCGATATTCTTCTTGAGCATCTCGGAAGCCGGCTCGGTTAGGAGGGCAGTCTTGTCTAGCCCGAGCGCGCTGAGATCGTTCTTCTCCAGTGGGAGTAGGAGACCCTTCTCCTCCACCCTGGCCACATATTTTGTGACCCATTGCTGGCAGTGCTGCGGAGGGATTACCTTAGCAGCGGATTTGAGCTTATTCTCGTCCTTAGCTTTGACCTTCCCGATCACTTGCTTCGTTTCGATGCCGAAGCTATCCAGCCTCTTGTCGGCCTGGATCTTCATCACGTAATTGGGCGGCCCATCGACGGAATGGACCCACGTGCACTTTTGTGCAGCTGTCCCCCGAGCGTACATAAACATCCAGTGGAGAGGGTCGTTGTTGCGGCGCTTGCAGTAGGCGATGTAGATGATCAAGTCCTCGGCCGCCGTGGTGTCCTTGGACTTGTCGCCCTCGGCCTTAGCAACCTGAGGCTTACTGCCCTCAGCATTGGTGTCCTTAGACTTGCTACTCTCGGGCTTGGTGTCCTTGGGCTTGGTGTCCTTGGGCTTAGACGGCATTGTGTGCGATGCGGAAGAAACGATACAGGTAATATCTAGTGTGTAAAGAGGTGGAAAGATGATAATAATGCTTGTTGCTTGTCTCATTTACTCTCCGAATCTCTCTCCCTTTATATTATGTTCTCCCACTCTCTTTGCCTCATTTCTCATTCCTTTTTCTTCCTAGTACTGTCGAGCGAGACGCGCTTCCATTCGAAATAATGCCACACCTTGGACCTGTGATAGATGATTCGACAGCGTTTAGCTTGAAGGATCAAGGTATCAACTGAATCACACATTACCGCCCTGCTAGGTACTATGCCGCAGAGGCACGAGAATGTAGATGCCAGCCATTCGATGTAGATTGCGGCGGTCAAGTACTGTGCCTCACCCTCAGAACAACCGGCGGTGAAACCACGAGATTCTACTGCGACATTGATATCCTCCCACGGTGTTCTCCCAGACCACCTGCCAGGGCGCTTATCGGCATTTGTCGAAGCTCATCCTATGGCTTCTGCATATTTGGCACCCCCATTTCGAGATTTTGACCCCGCCTCCGAAAAAAAAAAGATAAACTAGGCTTTGACGCGACTTAGGAGCTTTTTCTACAATACATGCATTTACGCGCCATTATCGGCGAGCCTACGTTTATGCTATTAGTAGTAGTTCCGCTGGTCGTGGGTAGGAATTATGCTGACAGTATTAATTGCATTAGTAATAGTAAATGCGTTGGTGGCGGTGGATGCGTTGCTTGCGGCGAGTACGTTGGTGGCGGTGAATGTGTTGGTGGGTAAACTCATTAGTTAGTCGTTAGTAGTTAACAGTTGAGATCGATTAGTAAGTTCAGAGTGCTCTCTTTAGTAGCCTACGCGCTAGGTAAATGTGGAGACTTTAAGCGCGCGCCTAGATCTGAAAAATATCTAAAAAAAAAAAATTAGGCAACAACCACTCCTCCAAGAAGGTACTTTACGTCGCCGCGTCTCTACGGTCCAACATCCCGCTTTTCCAGCCTTTGCCCAACAATACCCTAAGCAACAAACTATGGCGTCGACACCCTCGCAAGAAGAAATAACCACGCCCATGAGCAAGACAAAGCGCAAGCAAATGATCTGGCCTGAGCCCCTCGTCATTCACCCCACCGCCACACACACGCACAGCATTATCCTCCTCCACGGCCAGGGCAGCAATGCCGAACGCTTCGGTCTAGAGCTTCTGAAAGCCACGACCTCTTCCTCCGCCACCTCCACTACCGACTGTGATGACAGCAAGGCTGGAACACTCACCGACCACTTCCCAACCGTGAAATTTATCTTCCCCACCGCCAAGAAGCGCCGCGCCACCGTCTTCAAGCGCATGCCCATCAACCAGTGGTTTGACAACTTCTCCCTCGAGGATCCATCCGTGCGCCAGGATCTGCAGTACGACGGCTTGAAGGAGACGAGCGCGTTCGTGCACAAGCTGATTGAAGAGGAAGCGAAGCTTGTTGGTGGGGCGTCGCGTGTGGTTATTGGGGGATTGAGCATGGGGTATGCAGCTGCATCTCATGTCTTGCTTAACTTCCAGAACGATGGAAATGGGGAAGGGGAGGGAAAAGGGGAGGCGCTGGGAGGGTTTGTAGGGATGAGTGGGTGGTTGCCGTTTGCTGAGGTGTTGGACCCGAGGGCAGGAGGAGGGCGGAATGGCGAGGGGGAAGAGGAGGATCCCTTTGGAGCCGGTGGTGACGAAGATGTCTCTCTTGACAACCCGCAGCTGCACGCGGCCAATACGGCCCGTGATATTGCGTCCTTGCCCCCAATATCTGCTGAGGATGTTACACTCTTTCCACGAACGCCTATCTTCCTAGGACATGGACGGAATGATGAGAAGGTTTCGGTAAATCTGGGTAAGCAAGCGAGAGATGTGTTCGGAGCGTTAGGCTGTCAAGTTCGGTGGAAAGAGTATGATGAAGGGCATTGGTATAAGATCCCTGAGGAGATTGATGATATCGTAGATTTCCTGCGGAACGTGGTGGGAATCGAAAAAGGTGTATAGGTTTTCAGCTATTTCTACTGTCGCTCGGAGGAACAACGCCACTCCCGTTTGCAAGAAAATTGGCATGACGGTGCCGTAGAGTCGATTCCTGGAAGTTTAGTGAATACTATTTCCGTATAGCTGAACTGTTCCGAGATCTCGAAGCGATGGGGAAAGCGCTACTGAAAAAGGCGTGCCGAATATCCGAAAACGGGTCTTCATTTCCATGAACCCTGTGTCAGGGTGCCAAATACACTATGTTACTACTATCCAGCCAGTAGCCGCGCGGGAGGAAATCGATACTATATCTGCAGCTACTTGCGCAAGAGTGGAGGCATATGCATGACGTACGGCCGAAGCAAGTCCATGTATCCGTCAAGCCACATTGGCCGGTGGCAAACCGCTTGTTGCATCGCATTTTATTTCTGAGCCAATGAAGTTTTGTTCCGTAGTGATACATATGCATGTGCTATCGGAAGCGTTGGCGAATGGGATGTGGGGTCGCTGATCGGAAGTGCGGGACATAGCCGACGCGATAGCGGGGGTGGGTGTACGACCTGGGTTCGATGGAGAGTGGGAGCAGAGTGGTATATCACAGTAGCCAGTTTTCGTGCGCGACTTGACTTTTGATGATCCCATTACTCCAGGCCATATCGTGGCAGGCAGAGACACGGATCGGAAAATGATGGAAAAGAAGGCAGACGTTGCGGAGTCGCAAGGAGATGATGTGATTGTGGAGAGCGAGTCGCTAACATTCACTGAGGAAGAAGAGAGAAGAATAGTGAGGAAGATTGATTGTGTCGTCCTGCCTCTAGTGAGTATTTCCTTCCTCCTGATTGGCGTGAGTGACGTATGAGCTTCATTGACCCAATGCTGACCGCTCAAACAGCTCTGTTTTGTCTTCCTCGCACAATATCTCGACAAACAAACCATCTCGTATGCTTCTGTCTTTGGTTTAATCACAGACCTCAACCTCACCGGCTCGCAATACTCCTGGTGCACCTCCATCTTCTACGTTGGGCAACTCGTAGCCGAATACCCCTTCATCTACCTGATGTCGCGGCTGCCCCTGGTCAAATTCGTCGGCGCAACCATCATCGTCTGGGGCGGCATCTGCATGTGTCTCGCCGCAGCGCACAACTACCCCAGCTTTGCCGCAGTGCGCTTCCTGCTCGGCTTCGCCGAAGGCGCCGTATCGCCAGCCTTCGTCACGCTGTCGTCCATCTGGTACCGCAAGCGCGAGCACGCCACCCGCATCGGGTGCTGGATCACCATGAACGGCCTGGCCCAGGTGCTCGGCTGCTTCCTCATGTACGGCATTGGCAAGAATGGCGCACTGGACTTGGCTCCTTGGCGCGTGCTGTTCCTTGTGTGCGGCGCATTCACGACGTTCCTTGGTGTTTGCTTCTATGTGCTCATGCCGAGCGGGCCCGATAAGGCCTGGTTCTTGACGGAGCGTGAGAGGGAGTGCTTGAAGGCGCGATTGGCCCTTGATCATGAGGGTGGAGATCAGACGAGCTTCTCGGTCGAGCAGCTGAAGGAGGCGCTCACGGACCCGAGGGCTTGGTTCTCTTTTGCTTTTGGTGTGCTGGTGTGCATGCAAAGTCCGGTCTTGACGGTAAGATACTTCCTTGTGATTCCGAATGTTTGGTTGAACGAATGGAATGATATACAAAATTTTCTTTTTCGGTCTTCCAAAAGTAGTGGCTCTATTGGATCGCAATGGCTGCAGCTGGGCGATGTCTGCAAGTTCTTTACAGACGAGAGCGCTTTCATATTTGAATCATTTCCCTATTTCCTTATTGCGAACATCTCCATATTGCCTTTTTCCTGAATCCCTTTGAGTGCTTGAACTCTCCAAAACCTGACACCCCACCCTTATAGTTTGCCTCCCTCGTCATCAAATCCATCGGCTACACCAAATTCGAAACAATGCTCTACACCGCCCCCTCCGGTGCCGTCCAAATCCTCATGATCTGGCTCGGCATCCTGGGATGCCGCCTGCTTCCCACGCATCGCTGCATCGTCATCCTAGCGCTGATCGTACCACCCTTCGTCGGCAACATCCTGCTGCTCAAACTCTCCATCGCTGACGGCTGGGGCCTGATCGTTGCGAGCTGGCTGGCGTCGTGCATCAGCGCCATCATGTCCGTGCTGCTCTCACTCAGCGCCAGTAACGTCAAGGGCAACACCAAGCGCGCAGTTGTCAACTCGCTTTTCTTCATCGGCTACTGCGCGGCACTGATTGGTGCGCCGCAGCTGTGGACTGTCGGACCGCGGTATTTTGAGGGTGTGGTGACGGGGATTGTTACATGGTGCTTGCTGGTGGTGGCTGTGTGCGCGTATTGGTGGCTGTGTTGGGCGGAGAATAGGCGGAGGGATAGGCTGGGGTTGGAGGCCACAGGAGTGCGCATGGGTCAGGATGTGACGGATAAGAAGGATTTGAGCTTCCGGTATAACTACTAGAAGTACCAGCATACCGGCGGCGAAGGGAGTATAGCCATACACCGGTTCTTGGCCAATTCCAAAATTCTTCTGCTTCTGCAAACCTGCTTTTTCGATTCTGACGTGGGTACCATCAAGAAAGAAACATACACCCGTAAGCTCTTTGGTGCATTGGTCCAGTGCATGCAGCATGGCTCAATAGAGTAGGAGGGGGTGTGTGAAAACATGCAAGGTCTGACGGGATCATCCAACCACTATTGCAGCTTAACCGAAACAACTGCAACCTGGAAGAAATTGACAAGTGGTGGAGAGGTTCAGATGAGGCTCAGATGAGGCTCAGATGGTGCATTTGCCCTATGTAACGCCTACCGCCTCCGTGAAGCATACAGCATACCTGCTGATATGCTCTAGACTACGCTAAGCCTACACGAAAATGAGACACGCCAACAAGGCGCCCAAAGGTAGTTCAAGGATCGACCACAGAGCTCGGTCCATCTCCACAAGCAAGCACGCGTTGCCCAGCAAGAAGGCCAGCTAGGCGCGTAACACCGACAACAGCGCACATATGTTGCAGAAGAAGCAGCATGGGGCGACAAGATCAACAAGCTGGCCTCAAATATCCCCATGGTGCCGATGAAGCCCGAGATGTCTGTCTGGGTCGTAGCATTAAGCAAGTTACGTAACTAGGCGGAGAATGGTTTACGGGATCTTTGTTCTTAAAGCCATGATCCTAAAAGAAGGTGTTACGAATGTCAATTTCTTGTACTGAACAGGAGAGTCAATGCCTAAGTGGCGAGAATCTCAAACTAACCACTAGGATTTAAAGCTGTAACGGGGCTATCCCCTCTCAACCCCACATTCACGTCCACTGCTTTCATGCCAAGCAACGCTTGCGAAAGCCTTTAGGTGGCTTGCTTAAATCTAGCAAAAACTAATGGGACGCCTGACGTGGCTTAGTTGACATTCCAAATCCATCAGTCGTGCAACTGGTGGGTTTGTAGGCCGATATTCGGCTGGGTGATGGAGGTGGACCGGACCCGAGTGTTCGTCGATGAAGCTCTCTCGCTAACGTCAGGTCGTACACATTTTGACAATGAAACAATCAACCCAGTCGCAACTGCTTTATGTTAGCGCTTATCACACCAGATCATGAAGCGATCGACGTAGGATCTGGTGGCGTAAAAGTAAGTAGTACCTGATCCCTCCGTGGATCTTGACTAACAACGCCAACAGCATCTCTGAAGAGCATAAAAGGTGGTCTCCTACAGACGTTTCTCATTCTCCATCCATTTCCAAAGAGCTTTTCGAAACAAGATAACCGATAGAAATTTGCTGCCAGTCCTATCCACCATGTTAACAGCCCCTGCCTTCAGCCTCGTTCTTGTTGTACTAACTCTATTCAGACTCCAAACATGAAGTCCAACGTTGGCATCATCTTCGCCGCGGTCGCCTTCACCCGTGTCTTCTCCGTCGCCGTCCCCGACGACGATGCCGCTAGGTGTGGAAGCCTCGGCGTCATGTCACTTGACGACATCCCTGAGGACGCTCGTGCCGGCAACGTCCGCAAGTGTGCCGATCATCCTCTCGGTCACAACCGCCCCTTCAAGGAGACATCCTTCGCGCCCATTGACGACTCCGCCGACGCTGCTGTCGTATCCACTGATGCTTCCAACCTCCAGGAGAGAGCCTGCTGGTTCGACTCTGAATACGGCTGCACGAAAGGATACTGCTGGAAGGTATGCGGCAATGGTGGCAAATGGTGCTGGACTGCTAGTAATGGTGGCTACGGCCCGTGGCGCACGTGCTCTAGCTATCATGACTGCAAAAAGAGTTTTCCTTGCGGCAAGGGCAAAGACTGCGGCAGCTGTGGCTGTAGTTGCTGAGGAACTTCAAATCTCCTCAAGGGCATTGCCAAGCTCGGGTCGGTCTTTTCCGTAGTATTCGTAGTAGCACTCTCAGAACCTTCTTTTTCGGCCGAGTACACGAAGTCACTCCTTCTTTTAGCCTATTCATGCCCAAGGCTGTACTGCTTGAAACGTTGATTGTATGCTCAGCAATTTCCTTCTCATAGCCAAAACAAGTAGTAAGAATACATTTTCCTCTAAGTTGAAGGATATAGAAAAGCTGAGGTATATATACGCTATGTTGTAAGGCCTTGAAATAGTGGTTTGGTTGCAGTATCTTTACTAACTATACATAGTGTATATGCAGTGTTGACGCACACCTCGTGCATCTTGCGGGATTCGGATTCCCAGTCACCGCCCGGCCCCTGCATGATGCACAGTGCGTCGATTTAGCTGTAGCGCATTCCCAGAGCGGCGACGAAAGTAATAATATTGCGGAGGGTGGGGGTGATGGTTGATGTCCGGAACGGCGCGGCGGAGCGAGCCGCGATATTGGCGGGGGCTGTGAGGGTGTAGCGGATCAACGCGGCGTCGTGGGGGTCGGTGGGCGCGGGGCCCCGGCAGTAACTTAACGTGGCGTAGGAATAGGTAAGTGGTTGATGGATTGACGCCGGGCGGGTGGGCGTGGTACTGGAAGAGCGGAGATTTTCCGCATTCGGTGCGTGGCTGTGCAGGTTGCGAGCCAGGACTTGGCTTCGCGTGCGATGTGGGGTGGAGTAGAGTGAAGGAGAGGTGGTGCAGGAGAACGAGTGCGGGTACATGGTCATCATCGCGACGCTTTCCAAGGTTGACACGAAGACTGAGTCCTCCGTGGGTCGTTCTTTGAGTAGGGTGACGAATAGGGCATCTGATACCTCTTCAAGCTTTGCGGCATCTGTGGGAAAGGGCTAGAGTTCACATTATTCTGTTGCCACGTAGAGGCTATGAAATGCCTATTACTTGGAACAGGGTCTGATCGTACCCTGGATGTTCCTGCGTTAGCTGCGAGTCGCCACCTTGGTAACCGCGGAATACAAGTCGCACGTCGCCTCATCTCTCACTTTAAACCAGTTCTTTAGGCCGTATCTACGTCGTCCCCGGATCACATAAAAGGAGCCTGAGTCCACCTCTCCTGGGCTTCTATCAACAGCGTTACTGGCTTGTGATCACGCTCAAAACTCTCACCTCAAGGAAGCAACCGCTAATCAATCACCACCTGAAGATTTACTCTGTCAAGTATCAACTACGCAATATGTCGGACCCGGTTCTCTGGAAACTCACACATGACCTATGTGTCGGAAGCCACGTCATTATGGCCGCCGCCAACCTCATTGTGATGGCTGCAACAGGATCGGGAATGGGGATTTTGAGAATGCTAAATACATTTCTTTAGCAATATGCGGTGCTGCTATCGTAGTAGGCTGATTCACAAGACCATTCTGGATAACACATCATACTGACTTACCGCTTCTTGTAATGCAGGCCGCTTTTGGAACCATCTCCAGCAGTGTTCTTCATGCTAAGCTCCGTGAACTGGATATCCTAAATCAGAATGAGACGGCGGAGAAACACCATTTGAGGCTGCAGAAGACTGTTGTGATCGGGCTCATCTTAAGTGTGTGCTCAATCTCTGCAGACCTCGTCTTTGCATGTCTTCTGGCACCCACGAGTAATCTGCTGCAATACAGCTCAACCACGCCAGTGAATCCTGCGCGGTACGGGCTTGTATTTGCCACAATGACTATCTTCTGTTGCGCGGCTATAGCGAGCGCGTATGTTGCCCTTCGAGTCAATACTAAGTTGAAGCTAACCTGATTCCAGGATTGCAAGCGGTGCCAGGATACTCATGGACGGAAGAGAGCTCGTTAAAATAGAGCAACGAAATGCACGTACTTCACTCGCTGTTGGAGAATGTTGAGAGAAAGTATGAAGCATAATGCGGATCGAATCTTCAAATGATGTTGACAGTTTGCTTTCTTTTCCTGCTCGTTCAAGGCTTGGTTATGAACTCTTCACCTTGTTTCAGATATTGGCTTTGTCGCCATGCTCCTCGATTTGATCAATTTGACGATAGGTCATGAAGAAAATATTTACTCAAAAATGACATCCTTGAAAACTGGGTTGGCGTCGATCCAGTCTCGCAAACAAATGAAGCCAATACTAATCCGATGTGCCAGTCGCCCCTTTCGCCCGATTAGAATAACAGCAACACAGTATCTCGGCGGAATCTCCCCTCCTAGTGGCCGCAAAGTGTTCTCCGTATAATCAAGATCCATGTCTGCCAAATGAGCGAACACCCACGGATTTTGGGGTATGGCGTAGTCAAGGTGAACAGAAACAGCAATGAATTCATGCTTCCTATTCAGTGCCAGAAAGGGTTCTATCTGACTTCGCACGCGTGGATCGCGACGCCATAGGGTGCCCACTCTTCGTCCCTTAGCGTTGGATATAGACAGCGTGGTTGCGCCCACTCCAGATCTGCATAATTCGCCAAGATCCAATCCAAAACTTGCACACTGTGCTCGAGTTTGAATCGTCTCTCTCCATGGTTCGGGCTCTACGGCATGATCGAGGTCGGAGCAAAGCTGCATGGCGTAGGAAGAGTCGGTAGCTCTGCTAAATGCATCATCCCAAAACTTTTCGTAGGTTGGCCATTTCTGGAAGAGATGCTGGCGGTAGTCTTCGAGGGTCGTGAAATCGCCAAGACCCACCTGACAGGTTGACTCGATACATTTTTTGGTCCAAGCAATCGCCATCGCTTCTCGCCAGTCGTCGGAAAGTCCGACCGGCGCACTAGAGCGTATTGTCTGGGTGCCTTCTGAAGATGATTTCGTCCATGAGACTAGAGCGCCACAGAACGAGCGTCCAAACCCGTACGATCGCCTAATATCCATGTCTTTCGGCCCGGAAATCGATGCCCACGATAAGGTTGGAAAACTAACATCTTCGCTGAAATCTTGCATGTGGCGCAGGCCTGACCACTGAGAAGACCTACGTATTGGATGCCACAGGAGTGCTTCGTCGAAAGAAGGATATGGAATCCCGAGCCACGAGTTGTCAGTTCCGTAAATAGCCTCGATGATGCCAGAGAAAGCATTACAGGTGTCCGACTGGTAAGTAAGGCTGCGCTCGCTATAAAGTGAGAAAAGGAGACCAAATCCATCTCTATCGAGCTGCCTCTTATCTACAACGGTTCTCGCACCCCTGTACCATTTGGCTGTATACTGGAGGTCTGTGATTTTGCTTTCATGCGTAAAGTCGGAGCAGCATTCGTAGCAGATTTGGTTTGGACTGAAAAAAAGTCTCCTCACGGCGAGCACGCCTTCTTGAAACGTCCAGCCGCGTGACCCCCAAACGGAATCCAGCGCTGTCTCCGTTCGAGCAAGAGGGGCAGAGTGAAACTCTAACTCATGAATGATAGTGGCCTTCGGCAACACTTGTCTACCTCTGCTCACCCCGCTAAGACCGTAGTCTGCAGAGTCGCCACTGGAATCAATGATTACCAATTTTGCAGACGAATAAATGGTAGCCATTCGATCAATCTGATGTTGCATGCTATCCCCATCCTGAACAATGCATAGCCGGTCTACCCATAGATGGCTCTCACCGAGCCGAGCGCATACGTTAAGGGCATCCTCAACCGTCTGTGGTAAATTTGAAGAAGTCAAACTGCCATCCTTCTCGAGGAAAGGTACCGATGATCGTGTGGCTTGTAGGCAGTTATCCATCGTTGGCTTCCCCCAGACATAGCTGAGAGCAATAAATTCGTCGTTTACTGAAGCGTTGACGAGGCATCTCCTCTGAACGTCGATAAGCCGAAATTCGGATACGTCAAAGCGAGGGTGAGTTGGTACGCATCCTGAGTGGTCCGTGATACACTGCTCAAGCCGAAATTTTATTATATTCCAGGTTTCATCCGCAATGAAAATGGAAACGTTTTTCGGACGCGGTTCTCCTTCTCGATTCAAACTGGGATCCCACGCCAGGATGGTCGGTACTGGCGGTACCCCTATCGTACCGAGCTGCTCTATACGAGCGGGTGTAATGAGTGCGTTGTCGAGATCTTCCGGAACTCGTGCGAGTTGAACCACTTTGAGAATAGCTCTCCTCTCGCCGTATCTATCAATGGCTGTTTTGACCATTCGACAGAACAGGCAATTCTCATCCTTGATGGCGATATCTTCGACAGGAAACTTGAGCTTTATGACGAAGCTTTCAGGCGTACATGACAGAAGGTGACGGAGGCGCAAATGGCTGCAGAAATCGCATAGATTATGCGAAGCATCTTCCTCAAAAGAAGAACAGGCAGAGCATTCGCCATGAAAAAGAGTCGTACATGCTTCTGTTGATTGCTTGTGGAAATGGAACCAATGGAACCATGAGCTTTCCTGCCATTGTGACCGGTCGTAAACGGCGAGGCAGAAACGGCAGTTGATTCTAGAAACATCCACAGGGTCCGGGTTTGATTCGTCAAGGTATGAATCGTGTCTCAACGTCGATGAAGTGCCCCAGTCTATGACTCGCGGCGCCCATTCTACCGTTGCTGCGGTCCGTTTTGTCTCATGACTGAAAACGGGTTGCGGTTGGAATGAGAAAGCTGTCGTCTTCCTTCGGGATAAGCGCGGACTCTGCTGAGACTGCAGATCTCTGCCTTGGAGTAAGGGCGAGGAATCTTGGAAAGATTGGCTGTGCTTCAGTCTTCGCAACGGGGACATGGCCTCCATACTTCCTGTGCGCGGTCAACAGATAAACAGGACCATCCTCCGGATAGTTGTTGTCTACCTGGTGTTTGTGTTCTACCCGCTTACGTCTCGTCTAAGAAAGCGGGGTACTTTATAATTAGAGTATCACGTGATTAGCATCTCTGCTTATGTGAGGAGATAGCTTAGCGATTATATCAGGTGGGAATTGCGCACCCATTCGCTCTTTGCCGAGCAATTGACGTCAAAGATAAGATTCCTTAAAGTTTGCAGTAGTAAATGGTTGCAAATCATGCGCGCAAGTACAGCGGACACCTACGGATTCACGTTCTACTAAGATACAAGCTTTACAGACATGCTTTGTGGCTGAATATCGTGAATTTGTTTCATTGTACAGTGTTTAGGTTTAGCCAAGTACACGAATGTGGGGCTCTTGGCGCCAAATAGGTCCTATTTCGTAATTTCCCCTACTGAAGACAGGCCGAGGTAGGGAAGTTGGCTACAGTAGCTGTGTATTCGAGTTTCCGATGGCTACTTGTGAGCAGCTTACTCTGCCTTTTCGTAAGCGGGTCGCATATACCATGGCGCCTGCCTGTGATTGATTATGTCTCCGGTCTGATTCTCTTAATATGTTTCTGCACACCGTTGGCTTTGAGGCTGAGCCTTGATTGCATCAATTAAGATGGCTTGCAGTAGTGGTAGGTGCAAGTCCGAAGTTGTGGGTGCGGGGTTGAGATTGAAAAGCGTTCGCTATGCATCACCGCATAGCAAGCTCAGCCTTGTCACGGATTGAGGCACCAATTGGCCAGAGCACAAGCTTCCGAAACAATTTTAGCGCATTATGCACGTCAGAAGAGGGGTTTACATGCATTTTTGCACCCATTCTTACATCCAATAACATGCGATGCAATGTGAAAGTGATGGAAGAGTGAGAATGTGGCGTCGGCGCAGAGCTTTCTTCTGAAAACAAGAAAAGGTTATAAGCGCACCTTTGATCTTACTTCAGGCTATGAATCAAAACTACCAAGCCAATCCCAGTCAAGTTCTTTCATTGTCCTTTACGCTACATTGAAAATGGCAAGCCAGGCAACTTCTTCCGGAACAGCCAGAAACCCAGGTGAGGGTGTTGAAATGACACCCATGTCTTCCGACTCTCAACGAACGGGGCCAGGCAACAATTCTGGGGAGTCACAAGATCGTCGATCGAGCGCTCCAGCAAGACCTGATACCGACAACCGAACACCTACTGAAAGTTCGGAGCCATCCGAGTCGAATAAGCAGCATGTTCCATGGAAGACGTTTGGTATTAGCTGGCAAAACATAGGACGAGTTGTCTCAAGTTGGTGGTCTGCCAGAAACATCATGATTGCCCTCGCATCACTGGTTCTTACAGTGCTTAGCGTGTGGGTTGCAGTCAATGCAAACAACTTGGCCGTCTGGACTGCCAATAAGGACTACCTCGAGTACTGTTCCAATCAGGTTCGTGCATGTAATATCGCATCAAAAGCATAAACTAAGAGATTCTAGGGCCCTCTGAAAACGGCTGACTGCCGCAAAGCAGGCAACACCATCCTTCCACCGCCGCCCGGCCGTAAACAGCGGATCAAATCGATAGTCAAGAGAGCTAGTTCTGTGTTGGGATACATTACGTTCGACGACCCTGAGAAGGTTAATAAAATCTACCTGACTATTGCTATCTTACTACAAGTCGGCATTGCCATGACTTTCATTATTCTTCTCTCTCGCTATCGCCGGAATCTTCCTAAGAACAAAATTTCTTAAATGTTAGAATAGTCAGTGGCCAGTTATCCTATCCACGTTTCACAGATTTTTGTCAGACTTTACCACTATTCGTGACTGTCACCGATTGTATCTGCCGTGTTCCATTGCTTTTTTCTTCAACACCAAGGCAGACCCCTTGTTTATCTTAATATAATAACGTCATTCATTCATCTTACATTGTGACGCCACTCTAAACAGGTAGTTTTACTGCTATATTATGAGAATCAGCAATGTTTAATTTAATCCATTTATACTATTTAACAATTATGATTCTGTGTTACTGAATAGAGATATTTTATAGCAACTTCCAAGTATGGTTAAATACATGTCGAGAAAGTGTTGAAAAGTCTGCTTCGCGCTGGATATCACCGGGCCTGTGTTGCGACGACGGGATCTCCCATCCTGTTCTTGCTCCCAACTCTTCTCACTACTCATGCAGGCAATCTCCTCGGCCAGCGCGATCCTCAGGAACGTCCTCCGACACGTCCTCCAACATTTTATTTGGGCTTAGCGCATGCCTATTACAAATTTAGTAGAGCAACATCTGCAGCATTCAGCTTTTTGGCCAATGGATAAACTACGATAAGTATTTAGCCATGCATTGGAGGACGTTCCTGAGGATCGCGCTGGCAGAGGAGATACAGCCGCAAGATGTACATGCACATCCAAGTTATTCCTTTCCCCAATTTCCCGCCATCCTCTCCCTAATCCTCTTCACATTCTCATCCGCGCCCTCCCTTGCTGCCTCAAACGCTAACCGATACGCATGCACATTCTCCGAAAACAACGGGCGCCAGTCGCTCCAGCCCGTCGCCTCTCTGATCTTCCGGCTATCCACCCACTGACTCCATCCAAAGATAATCTCTGACCCCTTCGGATTGACCCCCTTCGGCAACTTCGCCGGATCCACGCCAAACTCCGCGCCGCCACCAAACCCATATTCCTTCGCCAGTGCCTTGCCAACTTCCTCCAGCGTCTCGTAGCGCCTGCCAGAAATGTTAAACGCCTGGCCCACGACACCCCTCCGCTTCTGCTCACCCCCAAACAGCGCCGCCACCGCAACCGCAACATACGCATCCGCACAATCGTCAACATGCATCCCGTGCATGACGGTGCCGGCCGGCGGCACGAACTTCAACACCTTGTCCTTGCCCGCACCCCTCACCGCCGCCGCAAACCCCTCCACATACTCCATCCCCGCCCCATACAAACTCCCACTATACCCACAAATCGGCGTCGCCCGCAGCACCACCGCATCGAACCCCCCTCCTGCTCCTCCCTCCGCCGCAGCGGCACACTCCAACGCCTTCACCGCCGCGTCCGCTCGCCCACGCACCAGCTCATGCGGCGCCAGCGGCGTGTCTTCCGTATGCGGCGTCAGCCCGGGTTCGCCGTGCAGCCCCGTCGTGCCGTAGTCCTTGCAGCCGCTGGACCAGAGGACGAGCGGGCGGGTACCTGTGTTGTTCGTGGCGGATAGACCTTGAACCAGCCCCAGCACGTCCGTCCAGTGCTTCGCGCGCGCCGCGCGGTCGGCTGGCTCGGTGCAGATGGCGATGACGTGGACTACCGGCCTGCTGCTGCTGCTGCTGCTTCCCTCGCTGCCGCCGTCGTTGCTGGCCGCGATGTGCGCCAGGATGTTGTCACGCAGGGCGGTCGGGTCGTCGTCGGAGAGCGAGCCGATGATCGGGATGACCTCTTGCGCAGCGAGGGTGCGGGCGGCGGCGGCGCGGCGGATGAGGCCGAAGACGCGGAAGTGGGGAGGGGGAGGAGGAGACGCAGGAGACGCGGGAGGAGGAGGAGAAGCGACGGGAGGACGGGTGCGGAGGAAAGCTTGGCCGATGGCGGTGCCGAGGTAGCCGTTCGCGCCGACGATGAGGACGTTGAGGGCGGAGGAGGTCATTGTTTTTGCGAAGCTTTTGGGTTTGGGGTGGGTTAGGGGGAGGGGAGCTGGTCTGTTGGTCGCTTGGGGTTGTTCCTGCGGTGGGTTGGCGATGCAGGCGGCATGGTTGGCAAAGCTATAAGTCTCATTGTGCGGTGCTTTGGTGTTTTGTCAGTCGGACAAGTTATTTCGTTATGGTGTTGTGATGTTTGTCAGTCGGACGAAGTGTCTTGCTGTGGTGTTGGCTAACCGGACGAATCGCCTCCCTACGGCATTTGTCATCCGGCCGAATAAGTAGAGTTGTGTAACAATTGCGCGGCCGTGCGAATGCGCTTAATAGTTCTGTGGAGAAAGTCATAAATTTCTGACCGATTAGCCTTGATTAGCGCAATGCATCTAGACCCACAGACCGTCTTCCCCTAAATGATGCGAAATAGCCTCAAGTTCATACGTCTGCGCGTATTTGGTGGGAAACATCTGACATCTGCGCGAATTTAGTATACTGCCGTTACCTTTTTAGACATTTCGATCTGCTGTATTGTGGATTGACCCGCTTGACATGTGCTGTTCAAAGAGCAGCAAGCATCAGGATGTCAACAGCATCCCAATGGCATTAACTACCCAAAGGCTAGACTATTCAGGAATTTGCTTCCTTGCTTGGCGAAAAGTAGACATAAAAAAGGTCTGTGTTATGTCTTATACGACTTTTGTGGAACTCTAAATCCACAAAGCCGTCGCGGCGCGTTGAAATTTATTCCTTATCTAATGCTTCATGCTGATATGTAGGAGCATACGATAAGACGCACTGTCGCTGTTTATTGTTCATTAACTTGCTGTAAGCGGGACACGCTCGGTCTGTTCATTCACTCCTACCGGAGAGGAGTAGCATCTGGTTAGACATTGAACAAGAAAGGCTTAAACCTGCACAAAGAAGCAAGGCATTTATGGATCATACCATCTCCCGCGATTACAGCAAAGTATAACGCCCCTTCATAATCGGCAGATAGCCAATCATATTTCGTTGCGCCGAGGAATGCTCGGACGTTATTCAAATCCGACCGTAAACGGACTAGCGTGACAAACGGCGCACAGCCAGTCTCCTGGAAGCCAAAGGCTCCCGTTCAGCAGCAGCCGAGGCAACGAGGCAGAAGCAAATTTTCGCACCAATATGAGGCATGCATCAGCAAGGGAGACCGAAGTAGTGTTCCGACATCAGCTTACATTGGACATGTGCCTTGCATGCCCGGTCCGCCTGACGTTGCATTTGGTGGCTGCTCATGCTTTTTCGCCAATTTTGTGCAGAATTAGTACCAATCTGAGGCACTAGACGGCTACAAATGCCGGAATGGTGATGCTAAAAGAAAGTATAACGCGAGATGGGGTTGCACTCGGGGTGGAACTCGGCTGAGGGTTTCATTAGAGTTATCTAATCTACCCGCGATGTTGCCGTGCTCGGACGTCCGTACGAGGCAGGTGTAGGAATCAATGGCGATGGTTCGGATCTAAGCGGAAGCTGCCATCTCTTTCCATCTGCGATGGAGAAGCTTTTGATGGAGGATTTGGGGGCTAGAGAGAAGAGAGGCGACTGGGCTATAGGCGAGGCAGAATCCTACAAACGGGGGTGAAGCCAATGAGAGAATTCTGGTGGCATGATACCAGTCCGATTGAGCATCTGAGTGCATTGTTTCTTGCATTGTCTAGAATCTTGGTGGAGTATCGGTAACAATAAGCAGGGAGAAGTGGAACAGTGATGAGCTACACGGGCGATCGGCAACCAAGCTACTGTATTTGCAGTCAGCGACAGTGATACTTGGAGGATGCAGTTTCCTTACTCGATACTCGGCACGTAAGGACATGTCTTAGCCGCTGCAGGATGCCCAGGTAGGATGGCACTGTCGTGAGGTCGAACGCAGGAAACGGATCAGATAAGATCTTGCCTCAACGTCTACCGTCCACCACCAACCCAACTAAGGTAGCATCATTTGCTCCGCCATGTGGTCTCCGAGGGGCGTACACTTCCTCATTGGATTCTCAGCCGTCCTGGCCTTCTTATCCCTTCTTTCTACGATTTGGCTTTTCCATAGCACCGCGGCAACGAGGCTATTCGACTCCCTCAGCACCTCGAACGAGCTCAAAGCCGACAGAGTCTTCGCCACATTCCTCACCTCGTCGAGCGATGACGAACTCTCCCCATCCGAAGACAACTACTTCATCGCCACGCGCATGCTGATCTACCAAATGCTCCACGCGCACGAAACGCGGCTACGCCACCCCGTCCCCTTCGTCGTCTTCATCACCAACGCCGTCTCCGCCGAAAAGCGCAAGCGCCTCACCCGCGACGGCGCCACAGTCATCGAACTCGCCCACCTCTCAGCCGACTGGGTTGAACCGACGGAATCGCGCTGGTCCGACGTCATGACAAAGCTACGCATGTGGGAGATGGAGCAATTCGGGCTCATCGCCTTCATCGACGCCGACATGGTGCTGACCAGGCCCATCGACGACCTCTTCTCGGACCCCGCCGTGCGCGAATGCACCACGCGCAACCGGGCAGACAGCGAAGTCGTGAAAGGCCCCGTCCCCGAGCCTTCGTCGTACCTGCTCGCAGCCATCACGCAGATCGAAAAGGGCCACGACTTCCCGCCGATCCACCGGCCGCACGACCTGCCGAACCCGTACTTTTTCAACGCCGGATTGATGGTGTTCCGGCCGGACCGCGCGCTGTTCGCGCTGTACGAGTGGCTGCTGAGCCAGCCGGGCGTGTTTGACCCCGGGTTGCCCGAGCAGGGGCTGCTGAACTACGTGCACCAGGTCAACGGGAACATGCTGTGGACGAAGCTGGATCCCGTGTGGCAGACGCAGTACCCGAGCCGGAATGACATCGAGCACGGTGTGTACATGCTGCACGACAAGTGGTGGCATGTCACGCACGAGAATGAGACGGGCGAGCTGTTCCGCGCGTGGAGGTGGAGGATGGAGGGATTCTACGAGGCGTATGATCGCCTGCACTAGTTTGTTTTGCTCTTGTGCTGTTTGTAGAAGTTGATCGGCGGTTTCGTTTCGAGGCGGGCCCATGTGGACGGGACGGGACGCATGAGCTGCGTGGCGAGAGAGAGCGCGCGTGGGTGACGATCGGCCCTTGTGTGGCGCGTTGAAAGACTCCCGGCGGCGCGGCTAGAGCGCGTTGCCCGGCGTGCGGGTGGAAGGATTTGTTCGGAGCATTGCTCTCGATGAGGCGCGGCTAATCGAGTCCGCTTGGCGTGAGACGAGGCAGACGTGTACCTACTTGACCCTCTAATTTTAATGGTTGCCAGCGCGAGCTGCGGGTAGACAGGGGAGGTGCGGCATTCTATTATAAGGTTGACCGGGGCGTGGTTGCTCTTTCTCCACGGGCATCCCGACGAGGCAGCCCCCACACCCTCTCGCCAGGACGGAAAGGGCCGCCTGGGATTTCGGCAAGCGACCGACTTCGGGGTGCACGGCAGCAGGGCCAAGCCGCCACCAAGCGACCCACCGCAAAAGTCTCGTCCGGTCATACTTACACCACCCGCTTAGCCCTGGCCGCGCCGAGTCCTTTTTTGCCGGGATACGTCGTATATAACACTGCACAACAGCTGGGCATCCTTCAACACCCTGCTCTTCCGCCCATCGTCTCATCAACCACCCTTGCCCTGGTCGATCGTCAGCTCGACCTGCATCTTGCCTGCATACTGACAAAGGTTGAGCACGGTCACCATGTCCGCGCCGCACGAGATCTCCGATGACAAAGGCGCCAGTGTTCCTCTGGCTGCCGACAAGAAACACCCGCAGGAGCACGTCGTCGATGCCGAAACCAGCAGCGACGAGGAAAGCGTTCGGATCCAGGATGGAGTCAAGCGTGTGGAGGCCATCACCCAGGCCTGGACCATGAAGGCTCTCTTCATCACTGGTATTTTGTATGATCGCTCCCAATCCAGATGAAAACATTGTACTGACCAGATGCAGCATTTACATCTGCTCGTTTGTCAACTCGTTGCAACAGCAAATCACCACCAATCTTGGTGTCTACGTCACTTCAAGCTTCATGCTGCATTCGCTGTATTCGACCACCAGCGTTTTGTCCAGTGTCATTGGCGGTGTCTCCAAGTTTCCCATTGCAAAAATCATCGACATCTGGGGCCGTGTTGAAGGTTTTATCCTCATGACCTTCCTGTGCACCATCGGCCTCGTCATGATGGCAGCTTGCAAAAACGTCGAGACTTATGCCGCTGCTCAGGTGAGACAAAACCTCCATCTCAAACCCACCAACTCGCCACTAACAAACGCGCAGGTCTTCTACTGGGTAGGCTACAACGGCATGGGATACGTCATTAACATCTTCCTGGCGGATATGACTTCGCTGCGCAACCGCATGATCTTCTACGGCCTCAACTCGACGCCCTTCATCGCCAACGTTTTTGCCGGTCCCGCCATCGCCCAGCTCTTTTACGAGCACAGCTCCTTCCGCTGGGCCTTTGGTTGCTTCGCCATCATCGTCCCCTTCATCGCCGCGCCCGTCGCCGGCATGTTCATGTACAACAACAACGTCGCCAAGAAGAAGGGCCTCCTGCCGCCGCGCCCCGTCAGCGGCCGCACCCTCGGCCAGTCCTTCTACTACTACGCGCGGGAATTCGATCGTGAGTGCTCTTGATGGCCGTTGTTCGATTCGAGATTCCGGAGACTGACGAGAAAAAAACGCAGTTATCGGACAATTGCTGCTGGTCGCCGGGTTGTGCTTGCTGCTCATCCCCCTGACGCTGGCCGGCAGCGCGGTGCACAGGTGGGGCACCGGCTACATCATCGCCATGCTGGTCGTCGGCTTTGTACTGCTGGTGGCGTTCGTGCTGTACGAGCGCTTCGTTGCGCCCGTCACCTTCATGCCGTACAAGTACATGAAAGACCGCACCGTCTTCGGCGCCTGCGTCCTGTGCGGCACGCTGTTCTTGTCCTTCTAGTAAGCATCTCACCAGTCAGCTCCCCCGCCCTTTCAGTTCTCCCTTGCTAACCGTCCGCGCACCAACAGCTGCTGGGACCTCTACTTCTCATCCTACCTCCAAGTCGTCCACAACCTCAACATCCGCGACTCCGGCTACATCCTCAACATCTACAGCCTGGGCTCGTGCTTCTGGGCGCCCTTCGTCGGCATCCTCATCCGCATCTCCGGCCGCTTCAAATGGCTCGCCCTCTGCGCCGTGCCCGTCTCCACCCTCGCCACCGCGCTGCTCATCTACTTCCGCCACCCGGGCACCAACATCGGCTACGTCGTCATGTGCCAGATCCTCTCCGCCTTCGCCGGCGGCACGCTCGTCATGTGCGAGCAACTCGCCGCCATGGCCGCCGTGCCGCACAACGAGGTGGCGGCCGTGCTGGCGCTGGAGGGCATGTTCACGAGCATCGGGGGGTCGATCGGGCAGAGTATCTCGGGCGCGATTTGGACGAATATGATGCCGCAGAAGATGCTGGAGTATTTGCCGGACAGCGAGAAGGCGAATGCGGCGGCGATTTATGGGAGTTTGCCGATGCAGCTGGCGTTTCCGGTCGGGAGCCCGGCGCGGGATGCGATTATTGCGGCGTACGGGTATGTGCAGCGCCGTATGCTGATTGCGGGCGTGGCGTTTATGCCGGTTGCGTTGGGGTGCGTGTTGTTGTGGCGGGATATTAATGTTAAGAAGTTGCAGCAGACGAAGGGGAATGTTTTCTAGAGTGTTTTTTTCGTTTGGGATGGTAGGGAAAAGGGTGGGTACGGGTCAATGGGGCTATGGCGTGGAGGAGAGTCTGCGGGTTTCTGCAATAGCGAAGGACAGAGAGGGAGTCCTGCAATACTATCGCACGTTCTGATCGTTTGCTCCCCATCTCCGAGAATCTCCGATGAGCTTTGACAGTCTTTCGTATTATGTTACGTATTGGGTAACCGTATACGACGTGTTGATGCCGCAGCCCTAACTGATGGGCGCCAAGTGGGGTACAAGCCATGCGACCGTACCACATGTACTAAACGTGGCGTCGACCAACGCTAAGCGCAGGCTTAAATAACGTTTATGAGGCACAGTAAAATCGCCCAGTCTTACTTACCGCACAATCCTTCCTTGGCCGAAAAGCCTCGCTTGGCCTACTTTTGCGTACGTAAAGAGTCTAGATCAGTCGGTTCGCAGGTGCATTTAAGCCGTCCCAGCGCAGCGGAAATGGCGAGCATCGAACTGCAGATTGCGCAATAGATCGTGACTGATGATCTTATCTTGATCAGCACCATCACCCCGTCCCCGTGAATCGTGATCCCGAAACGAGCGTCTCCTCAAACCACCACCCCCGGCCGCCGCGCACCCCGCGGGGCCCGCGTCAAAGGCCCACGCCGTGGGGACTCTTCGTATTTTCTGGAGACAATAGCATGATCCACACCCAGGCGAACGGGATGGAAAAGAAAAAAAGAGTGCAGAACACAACAATCGAGAAAACGCCACAATATGGGTACCTGCCATATTCCTGCTTCCATGCAGCGGTGGCATCCAGCTTGGCAGGCATTGGCGCAAAGCTGATTGGCTGCGAGAGACAGATTATCTGATGCCAAGCCGCTAAGCAACGGATCAGATAACTTTCTTGGGACGCTGCAGGATTTTTTTCCTTTGCGGCGGCGAAGCATCTTTTTTCCTGGCCGTTTCATTCGGCCCTGCTGCCCCTTCGCTTACATATGGCTGGGCTTGGCCCGCGACATGGCGTTTCGAAGGTTTGTCGGGCTGTTATTGATTGCTGGTTGCGCTCATTCGATGCTCGCCGGCTTCGGCGGGGGCGGAGGAGTGAGTGTTCTTGTTGTTAGCTCGGCGGAGGGAGCCGAGGTGCATTCCGCCGTCGTGGGATGTTGTAGTACTTGGCCTGCCATGTCAAGGCCGCGCTATAAGTATAGAGGGGTGCTGCAGCCGATGGCTCGCTCGATGAATGGCAGGCAGGACCTTAGAACATAGCGTAACTATGCCTTAGCTCTTCTGTTTTCCGACCACACTGAAAATGAACATGTATAGGTACCTAGTCGACGCCATGATACGGATGAGAATGTGGAATTAACAATTATACATTCAGATGCGGGCGACAGCTTCAACTACCTATGGTAAGAAAAATGACTGAACCAACTCTCAATATGATGGAGAGGCCATATTAGAAGTTACACCTCAATGAAGAGTCTATTTCTCAATCTGTTTCCCTCCTTTGCTTTTAGGAGTCCTTGCTTATGCTTTACTTTTCATAAGCCGCAGCATACTCCTTTCAGTGACCTTCCAAAGTCTCATACTTAATGAAGGTGGTGTATACTCCTGAATGAACTCCGCCGCTTCACGAAACCCTTTAGAAAGAGCTAGATCCGCAGGTGTGGCTCCGGCCAGGTTTCGTGGCCTTAAATCTGCGCCAGAATTGACCAAATGTGAAAGAGTTCCCACGCTATCATCACATGCACTACACGCAAAATGCAGCGCAGTATTTCCTGTTTTGTCACGGGCATTCACGTCAGCCCCATGCTTGAGGAGTACTTCCACAATTCTTTCTCCAGCAAAGCTTGCTGCCAAATGGAGCGGCGTTCGACCAGAAAAACTACGTGCGTTGATGACCGTTGAAGCATGTGGTTGAACATATTCCTCTAGGATGAGCTTCACGAGAGAATACTCGTTGTACGACGTCAGATAATGCAGGATAGTTTGCCCTTTTTGGTCTCGCACGCCGATATCAGCTCCATTCTGCAACAACAGACGTAGCATCTTATCATTTGCTCGGTATGCAGCAGCAATCAATGGATACTTCAAATTTCCGCCTTCAGTGTTGATATCGACCCCAGTGCCTATAAGGTGCGATGCCCAGGACAGGAGGTCGTGCTCGGCTGAAAAGTATAACAAACTCGTCTGACGAGACATGTCGTCGCGAAGGGACACCCAGCGACTCCATCTGTCTTCATTTTGAAGGTGCTGAAGGAGCCCAGATGGATCCAAGCCCGCTTTTTCAGCATACCGTATATGCGGTATGATCATATCGGAAGCATAATAGAGCAGGCAAGGAATCTCGTCCAAAATTTTCTTTTGGCTTTGCATGGAAGGTGTGTTACTATAGAGCATTTCTTCAGGATTGGACACATTTTCCTCGGATTGAGTGAGGAATCGTTGCAATATGATGTTGTTTGCGACGGTACCCGGGTTTGAAAGCGCACCGCTGCTGGACACGAATTCGTCCCGTCCTAATACATGTGGTGGAATGCGTTCTGATTGATGAGCTGCCCCTGAAGATGTAGCGACTGGAGGTGTAGCTGTTTGATGCATACCTCTCATGCGCATAACTAATGGGGGTATGGTTGTTCGAGACAAATTTCCTGAACGCGACGATGTTCCACTACTAGGCGGAGGCCTTCGGTGTTCGATTGGATCTTCCTTGAGCGGGAATGTACCTCCGCTATTAGAAGCCGACGAACCAACGCTCGAGGTGTTTGAGTAGAAGGGTTTGAACCTTTTGGTCCATCTTTTTTTTCTTTTCAATTTTTTCCAAAAACGTGGAGGTGCACTGACTAGTGAGCTGACGAGTGAACTGCAAGATGAACCGATCGCGGTGCGCGCAACATTCAGTCTTCCATGTACCAACTCGTCCAACTCTTTGATCGCAAGATAGTCAAAACATATGTTTAGGATCGACAGATGAGCTTTGCCAAGTGCAGCCTCAGGAGCGTGGGGAAATAGAAGCTCAAACCCACCCTCATGTAAGAAGAACTGATAGACAGATTCATGTATGAATTGAATACTCCCCGACCCTTCGCTATCGATATCGAAAGATCCGGGAGCGGCTCGAATCGAATCAACTTTGTCATCCACAGCATTCTCTTCGAGATTCTGGTCATACGTGTGTATCTCTACTAGGCCTCTGGATATGCGCTGAATGCGTTTTTGCAGTTGGTCATAGTCGTTGATTGCGTCATCAGAGCACCACCATTCTGCTAAAGACTTCGGAGTACTTTTGCCAACAAATGCTAGCAGATGATAACACTCCCTGGGTCTAAGTGGCCGAGTTGCGAGAAGCAACCATGAGAAGAACCCAGCGGTCTCCGAAAGCTCCTTAGGAGCGATGTCTTGTAGGATCTGGGTGTAAAGATCACGTAGGGTTGGTGGCACTGATGAAAGCCGGCTCTCCAAGTGTCTGATGCTTTTTCCGTTGTCGTACTCCGCAAGTAAGACATCAAGGACAAGTCGAGCCCAAAGAAAGACGCCGGATGCCCTTTGAATGATCTCATTC
The DNA here is from genome assembly GCA_009801085.1 of Lasiodiplodia sp. COLG20. Lineage (NCBI taxonomy): Eukaryota > Fungi > Ascomycota > Dothideomycetes > Botryosphaeriales > Botryosphaeriaceae > Lasiodiplodia > Lasiodiplodia sp. COLG20. The sequence continues at coordinate 16,822 of VNWV01000059.1, read as the reverse complement.
TTGAGATCTACCCAGTGGTGCACATCCTGCGAAGAATCTACACTTATGGCCATGGATATCCTTTTGTCAACAACGAGCGCGATATCGGACTGATTGTAGTTTTCTAAGATGAGCTTGACATAGTTCGCCGCTCCAATGAGCGGGTAATGTCTGCTTGACATGCAGATATTGAGCTTGAAACCAGCAGAAGTTGCATCGGCAGAGAGTTGCTGGAGAAATTCGACGATTTTTCTTGGTCCATCGATAGTTCCGACGCATTCGTCCAAGGCATCAACGAATATGAAGACCTGGTCTTCACAGGCCTCGGAAAACAGCGACCGAAGGTCATTCTTCAGCCCTTGCTCATCTAGGACCGGACGATGGTCATTGGTGGTTGGCTCTGTGCAATATCTGATAAATCCTTGCATTCGTTCTTGGAAATCTGGCAAAAGCTGGTAAAGTAAGGCCCTGTAAAATCCGGTTGTGGTCTGCTCGAGCCTTTGTCCATGGGCATTGAAGAAAAAACTGAGGATGTGATACTTGTGTGATGTCTGCAAACTGCAAGCCTGACGTATGGCTTCCTTCATGATCGTCGATTTGCCAGATCCGGGCTTTCCTTTGATCCATAATAGCCCCTGGTGCTTATCGAGGCTCTGGCGATTGAACCACATTTTATATTGCTCTGAACCCAATAAGCGTTGGCAGGTGCCGCTGAATGCCATATCGATAGTATGTTGGCGCTGCCCAAGCTCTGGGAAAAATAGTAGTGACCGAGCAGCTAAAGACTATCAGCCTCAATTAAACTCCCTTATCGTCCTCAGAGTGTCATACCTTGGTACCCAGAAGAAACGCTCTCGCGTTTGACTTGATGATCTAACACAAATTAGCTCTCTAATACAAGTTACCAAGTCTGACAATATCTGACCAGAATGCCTATACCATTCCAAGGATGTTTGCGGCTCTGAAATTGGAGCGTGAAGCGTCTGAAGGATAGATCCATATATGTTTCTTAGTTCTCCTCCAACTTTCCGATAGTTTGGATCGAGTTCACCCCAGAAACGGCACATTTCCATATGGTTTGCCTGAAGAGTCTCCGCATGCTCTCTTGGGTCACCGAGGAGAGACGAGAAGTCGGGTACCACCTAAAGTAAAGTAAATCAGCTTAAGTATCAAAGGTTTCTAAGTAAAAGGACGAATATACCTTCTCCTTCAATATCCCAAGGTTGATCCCTGAAAATGGCAATCCTTCTTGGAATGTTTTGATCTTGAAACCAACGGTTTGCCAAATTCTGGTGAAGGAATCCTGGCAACGCTCAATGTCGGAATTCTGTAGGCCTAGCGAGTCTAGCATTGCTTTATTTGTGTCAATCAAGAATGCACTTGCAACTCTTCGAGCAACTTCGCCCACACCCGCTATATCCTTACTGCCGCGGTGTGGGGTTCCCATGAAAACCACCGCTTTGGTCGACCTGGCAATGTCTTCTAGATCCTTCTCGCCAGAATGATAAGAGCCTGTAAGAGCCTTACAGTTGATGTGAAATTAGCATCGACTCTAGCATTGAACGCAGCTATCCGAAGCTCTGCTTATGCAACCCAAAAAAATCACTCTACGATAACTTACCTCCTTCAAGATTATGCCACCCAAGGAATACGCAATGAAAATGACGGGCGCGTTCAAGTTACGTTCACGCCGGAAGGCGAACAACAGATCTTTTCCCTGAGAGAAGATGCTGCTCTTATTGACCGCCTGGCCCAGCGGCATTGTGACCCTCGTATCGTAGCCCCAAACTAGTATCCGGGCTTTGGGACACACTCGTGGTAGTAGATCTGCTGGCCAGAAAATGGAACTGATGGACTTGGAATCGGAAGGTGGTAACGTAGTGCTTGCTTTGCCACGTGATCTTTTGAAATATCCAAGAAGTTTTCTGCCAATAGTTCGTTTACCAGCCGAAGTAGCTACCGGGGGCTCCGGTCGGGCTGAAGAACTACCGCATTGGCTGGCCGGGCTGTTGGACGCCCATGTCCGGTAAGGGTGGCCTTTTAGGCCATGTATGAAAACGATACTTCGTATTATTGTTAGATGAAAATATGTAGATGGCTGGGAGTGGACACCTTACTCAACCAGTGGAGGCCCTAAGCTAGAACCTTCAGGCTCATGGACAACCGTGAATCCGGTGTCGAAAACCTTGGACGGATCCATGCCTGTGGCGAAGCCACTTTGATGCTTGATAGCTGCGCGCAACAAGGTAACGTCCCAGTGAGACTCTCACCGTGGCCTCTTGAGCGATTCAAATAGACGATGTTTCATTTGCGATATTGGAAAAGGGCCGGAGCAAACATTAAATGGACCCGAAGATTCTACGAGAGTATAAGAATGTTCTTGAGGCACCGCGAGGCTGAGGTTGAAAAGTGGGGGGAAGTTGATGCCTGCATGCATGTAAGGCCTAAAATTAGCATACATGAGTCATGTTCTCGCTTTTCCTCCGCCAGCCAAAATCCCAAAGAGATGAGTTTAGAAAACGCGTCAAAAAAAAAAAAGAAAAGAAAAGAAAAAGAAAAGGCAAATGGCTAGGTAGTGGCTGTTATTGGCCTGTCTTAACAGTTTTCTCTTATATTGGGAAAAGAAAAAAACAAAACAAGTGGCGAGATAAAACGGTCACATGATTCGCTGGTCAGATTACATGAGGGTCCAACCGTGTCGTACATCTAACCGCTGACCTATTTTACAAGATAACAAGACAAGGTGCATTATATAATTATATGGCTTATCCACTAACATCCTCTCAGGCTTTTCTATACTACAGCATCGTAAGGTGTCTTTAGATGCGCCCGGCTGTTTCGCTGGGTAGCGACCCTAGTGGTAGAGGTATTACATATAGCTTGAATAAGATAATGTGTTGTCCAGTCGTATTCAATCACGGACATTACGGGAATTTCAGAAGGTTACTCGAGTCAAGGCTAACGCGAAGAACACTACAGCTCTAGAACTTGGGGTGACTATACCTCAGCAATTCTGTTCAAGGAATAACATGTATGGTAGTCAACTGTTAATGCCATATTTTTTTTCCAGATAGTAGTTTTCACAACCAACTGCATGAGTAGAGAACATATTCATCCTAGCCTCCGGCTGGGAGACCCCTCTCCATGTGCAAGGCTGAAAAGTATGGTATGTGCTGCGCCGCTGTGATAGGCAATTTGATTGACAGGGGTGAGTTGAGTGTAATGCAGCGAGAATCGAGGATGCAACGTGGTAGGGTGTCAAGCAAAGGTGAGGAGGTTCAGAGTTTGGTTCAAAGCGATTCAGGGAAAGCTACCATAGCGAAAGAATCGATAGTCAAATGGCAAGGAGGAATAAGTTTTGGTGAGGCCAGAGGCCGCCACGACATGTGTGGGACCAACTGCGGGGCTGCCTACAGTTTCAGCCTTGCTCGCATTCCCCAGCAGCAACCCTCGCCGCTCTCCCTCCCAGACCCTCACAACTCCTCTCCAACCTCCACCACAGCCTTGACCAGCCCGCCCGAACACCACGCCCCCCATGAACCCCCTCCGCTCCGCCCTCGCGGGCACCCAGCAATTCCTCCAAAACGCCGCCTCCAACGCGCAGCCCATGATGCGGAGCGCCTACGCCGGCACGCAGCAGTTCCTGCACGACGCGGCCGCTCAAACGCGCGACAAGGCCGCCGGCGTCGAGTGGGACAAAGCCCCCAAGCACATCCAGGACTACATCACCGAGCACCCGTACCAGACGGCCTTCTACGTCGCCAACGGCGTCGTCATCGCCGCGCCGTTCGTCGTCGCGGGACCGCTGCTCGGCGCGGTCGGGTTCACGGCGGCGGGGCCGGCGGCTGGTGAGTTGGTGCCTGAATGCCCTCGTTGTACAGCGGTAGTGTTGGTTGGCTGACTTGACTTGGTGCGTTAGGTTCGATTGCCGCGGGAGCGCAGGGCGCGTCGGTTGCGGCGGGAAGCGTTTTCGCGACGTTACAGAGTGCGGCGATGGGGGGATACGGGGTGGCGGCTGTAGGCGGCACGGTACAGGCTGGCGCCGCAGTTGGGGGCGGGGCCGTGGGGGCTTGGAACTTGTTTCGTGGATGGGGCGGCAGCGGCGATGGCGAGAACAACAAGAATAAGGAGGGTGACGGTGATCAGTGTCCCGCTGATTTGGGGGCCAAGGAAGACCAGCATGGTCAAGGAGACCAGCACGGACAGAGCGATCAGGGTGATCAGGACGTCTGCAAGGCGCGGCTGTGAGATTTTTAGCTGATACCGCTCGCATGAGCAGAGCAATGGGATGTGAGGGTAGATGGAGCCAAGAGGCGAGACGGCGATTCTTTTTTGGATAGATGTCTGTAGAGTTTATACCGAGAATGCTATTGCTCAGGCTGATTGACGAGAGCCGATCTGATAGGCTGTTCCAAATGATTGGTCGGTTAGGCTACCCGAGGAATTTACCATCTTTGGAAAAGCTAGGTACGGTCGGCACCCTAGACTGTGCATACAGAGGGGTGCTGCAGCCGATAGCTAGCGCGAAGAATAGTAGGGCCTTAGAACATAGCGTAAGTACACGTCAGTTCTTTGAATTTTTTTTTTAAAAAAAGAAAAGGAATCTATATAGGTAGTTAAAGCTATCGTCCGGACGTGCATGTGTAATTTTTAATTTCACATTTACATCCAGACGATAGCTTCAACTACCGATGACATGAGAAAAAATAAATTCACGCTAGCCGTTGGCTGCGAGAGCTGGCTGTGAATCGAGGGACGCCTCATATCGCACCATCCGATCATTCCGGTATAACCGTATGTACGCTGTCATTCTGAGAGAGTTAAGGTGGCTACGATCCCTCCCGCAGAAAGTGGAGAGATCATGCGGTAGAGTATCGTCATGCGTGACGTTTTCTTGCTCCCGCCCCACAAAGGTCGCATTGGCTCAGACAAATGATTTTTTTCGGGGTGCAGATATTCTGTCTAAGAGGCAGCCCGGAAGCACTAACGACAAACAGAGCGTGCCAAAGAGATTGTGGAGAGACGCCCGTGGTGGAGCCGGGTATGACCGGCTCTCGACGGAATGTGTTTCCGAATGACCCGGATCAGAACATCACACTGAGCCCCAATTCCACGCAATATGGTGGCTATCGGATGGAGAAATAGACTGCTTATATGGAGTTGCATAAAGATATATAGACTGTAGTGAACCCCACAAAGAAGTCGCCTATGCACAATCATCCAATCTTAACCCATACCACAAAAATGCATATCTTTTACATGATTGGATTCATTCTCAGTTTCCTCGCCTTTCATAGCTCTGGAGAGCCGTTGCAGTTCACGCCTGGTAATGCATCTACCTTTGAAACTGTAAGTATGCTTCGCAAAACCGCGCATAAATCGCAAATAATGCCCCAGCAACCAGCCCGCACTTCCGGCAACCTTCAACATTACTCAGTCCCAGTTGACATACCCGCTCGACCCTCCGGGTAGCTCATCATACTGGAGCACATCCTTCATCACCGCGTCGGACCAACATCAATACCTGATCGTCTCCCACGTCCTTCTTATGAGCTCGGGCTCGGTTCCGGTCGCCCGTTGCTCGATCCTGGACATCACCAACACGACAAACTACTGGATGCGTTCCGTCAACGTCTCCCTCGCCACCAACACATCAACTCAAAGCGTCCTTGATCTCGACTACGGGACCATTGGCATGCAAGGCCTTTCAGCGGACAGCACAACCATCATGCGCACCTGGGCCTCGTTCCCGAACTTCGGCTTCAACATCACCTGGGCATCCTCCTCCAAAGTCCTGCTCAACGGCGGCAGTGGCATGTTCGCGTACGGCACGGGCAACACGCACGAGTGGAGCATGCCAGCGGGCAGGACGACCGGCACTCTGACGCTCGACGGCAGGGACGAATTTGCCATCGACACCGAGCACTCGCTCACGTGGTACGACAGACAGTGGGGCTACAGCGCGCCGATAGGCGGCAATTGGACGTGGTTCGAACTGCATTTTGCGGACACGGAAACGAAGGCGAGTATCTGGGCTATCGACCAGTCTGGGGAGAGCGATAAGCGTTTCGCTAGTGTGCGGACTGAGATCGGTACGCTTGTTGTGCCGTTCGAGTTGCTGCCGGATTGGAGTCGGAGGTGGACGAGCCTTTGCTCGGGCGAGACGTATCCGTTGGCGTGGACGTTGGAGTTTGGGGCAGTTGGAACGCTGTATATTGAGAGCGGGAGGGATGATCAAGAGCTCTGTGACGTTGGGCAGTTGCCGGCTTATGAGGGTTTTGTTAAGGCCAATGGAACATTGTTGGGTAGAACTGCTACGTTTGGCCTGGTTGAGATGGTCTACACGTAGAAAAACAACCCGGTATTATACAGCAGCAACGAGGAATAGAGGATCCACTCATGTGTTGAGTTTGTTGGAAAGCTCTCAACGGAACTACAACTCATGAGTATCAGATAGACGGGCGTTATTACATTGTCCATGGAAATGAGGAGATAAGAAAAATCGTTCCCGCTTCCTGGTCAACCACTTCCTCCGCCGACAGCTTACAAGAATTACTCTTGCAATACAACATGCATGAGTCTACACGCAAAGTGGTGCAGTTTCAAGCCCATTTCTCCCCATCCTTCACAAGTCCTCTACATTTGGGTTTTCTTGAATGAATCTCTTCATGGCGAGTACGATCACCTTGCCTTGTAAAGCCCTTCCCACAAACGCCACAGACGAAAGGGCGTTCATCCGTGTGGGTGCGGAGATGTAAGCGGAGATTGGATGCTCTCGTGAACCTCTTCGGGCATAGAGAGCACTGGATCGGACCCGTGTGGCCCCGCTTCAATTTCTTCGATGCGGGCTCATCGCCGTCCGACGGAAACTCTGGCTCCTCATCTGCTTCAACCTGGACGCCATGGTAGTCGAGGCTGTGCTTCTGTAGCTCCTTTACAGTCGTACAGCCGATGATCGCCTGCGGACACCCTTCGACTGTGCAAGTGAAGGCGCGGTCGTGCTTTGCAATGTGCTGGTCTTGCTGGTCTTTTTTCTCGAAGCCGCGGTAGAAGAATTGGCAATTTGGTCTGGAACACTTGAACCAATTCTCGCCGTAAAATTCTACAAGCTTCGTCCGGTCATCATCCGGCAGGTCTGGTGATGTGCTCAAATCTTCGAGTACTGCTCTTGCCTCGTTCGCGGCCTTCCAGACGCTCAATGGCTCATCTTCGGTTGGGCTTTTTCCAGAATACCGCATATGGTTTTTCACGGACACGTAAGCCTGACAAAGCATATCGTAAACTTCGCTACCTTGGAAGATAGCTAGAGTCTCCGATGTCGTTTTCGAAATCGTTTGAACCTTGTTCGGCTGGTTCCATTGAAGTTCCAGAAAAACCTCGACGGATTCTTTGAGAAACTCGAACTGATCGGAAGACTTGTGAATATCTTCCAACGCAGCTTGCAGATGAAAGGGCCAGAAGCAGAGAGCGTAATCAGCAAACGAGTACTGTCCTTGGAGTAATGTCTGTTTAATTCCATCGAGTGGTTTTTCAGTGTTGAACAACTCAAAGCTAAGGTATCCAAGACACAATGATGCTAATTGGGTCTCTACATCTTTTATGCTGATGAGGCGCTGCGTTGCGAGATATCTATATTCTACCATTAGATATTGGTCTCATCGGGATGTAGATAGAAGGGTGCGTTACGTTCTCACAGTGGAATGGACGAGCATTACTGTTTCATCGGTGCCAATTTCGACTAAAGAGCCACATAGACTCTTGCAGTCCTCTTGAAAGCCGTAGTCGGGACATACTTCACCGGTGTCGAGGTCGATCGAGGCTACACCTTTAATTTCATACCACTTCATGTGGCGCTTTGCGCACGTGAGCCAGCCCAGCAGCTGACGGACCCTGTCACTACGGCGAGGATTAATCGCTGACCCAAGCACGGTTTTGACGATACGATCATATCTGTAGAACTTCAGCATCCTGTTTCTCGTCCCAATTATTAGTGGAGTTAAGTACGCTTCGTCTAATCCATGCGGTAGGTTGTTAGGGTTGAGCTCTTTGAGAAAGTCCGCTCGACTGGCTTGCTTGAGGAGGTTCCATGTGACGAGCTTTGCGTACAGAAACATCCCTGCTTATCTTCAACAATGGATAACCTTTCAGGGGATAGAGACATTAACAAACCTTGCGCCCGCGCAGTCACTAGACTGGCAATGGTTTGGCTTGGGTTTTCCAATGGTCCAAACTTGCATTCGATATCCTTTTCTTGAGCCTTGCAAAAGGCTTCAATGTCTTGCCTGTTGTCCGCTACAGTGAGCTTTAGCTTTGAGCACGCAGACAGATCTTTGCGTGCAGGTCCATCATCTTGGCTGATGAAGAGGCATCGTAGTTCCCCAAAATCGGCCGGGGGAACTTCATTGACAGTTTTCTGAAACCATTCCGTGATGTGCTTTCGGTTGTCCCTATCCCATTCGTCGAGGCCGTCGATGACGATGTACAGCTTTTCCTTCGGATCCCTTGTGTGCAAAGCTGTCTTCAACAGCTCTTGTGCGTTGCTCATGTTCGATAAGGGATCTCCTTCTGACGACTTCATGTACAGATAGTGTAGCAAAGGCTCGTTGCGGTGCAGAAGCTGCCGGAGCATAGCCTTAGCGACCGCGACAAATCCATTTCTTTGATCATCCCCTTGTTTACAGAAGAAGAATACCGTTCGCGCGTTCGGTTGTTTGCGAACCTCATCAATGATGAGAGATGCCAGGACTGTCTTTCCTAGATACTTTGGTCAGATATCAGGTAACAGAAAGTCGTTAACAAGATAAAAGCAAACCTGCTCCGGGTTTGCCGCACATCCAGAGCGAAGTCTGACTGCAGTAATTAGGGTTGGACCATTGCACGAAGCGATTGTCTTGTAGGAGCCATTGGCCTGTCCCGGTATGCATGGCCCTCCGTGCGTTTTCCTGCCTCACCTCCGAATCAGAGGCCCCCAGCCATTGCTGAACGCTGAAGCGTCGGCGATCTTTCTCAGAGTCCTGAAGATACTGAAATTGTGCACGTGCGTGCACTCTTTCCGCGGCGATCTTTTGAAACTCGGTGCGGATATATTCGTTCTGATCCCGTGCGTCCTCGGCATGGGTGATAAACGCTTGACTCTGGACTATATCTTTGTGGCGTCTCAGGTCGTCTACCAGATGAGCGATATTGGATTTGAACGATCCCCACGTAGCATCGAAGAGCTGTTGCCATGCTTCTCAAAGTCGTTAGTTATGGAAACTTTCGTCTTCGGGCACTACCATTCTCACATCGCTTTCTGAAATATTTGAGAGCCTCACGGTGAAACTCCAAGATATCTTCGAATATTGTCGTCAACACTTTCTGCATGTTTATGTTCCGCTCAAACAGGCTCTGGAATTGCTCTAATAAGGGGATCGCTTCAGCAATTTCCGAGTAGGCTTGAAGCAGTGAGTTGAAGGCGTTTGTGAAATCTGCTGCCATCTGTCCGTTGTTAGCGATCGGTATCAATGCCGTACATCTAAATCCTCACTATCAACAAGAGTTTCATCGGCCCCTATCAGCGGTCAGTCAATCAGATCATGTTAGAGCTCTATACGAACAATAATCATACCCATACAAATGCCACAAACTCTGAAACATTGACAAAGATGCTGATGACTTTTCCATATTGTTCCATTGCATCCAGGAATGGCTCAAGACGCTTTAGATAGACTAACTTCTTGCTCTTTCTCTGTGACCTTTCGATGCGGCCGAGCTCGATTTTAAGGTCGCTCAACGTCGTAAATCGGAAGCTGTCGATTTCAGGCTTAGAAAGGCCTGCACGTTTCTTAAAGTCTTCGAGAGCCTGTTGGAACAAGGGGAGGCATGTTGCGTGTTGGGAGGCCATGGTGGAGTTCCCGATGTACCCGGCCTTCCTGCAAGAAGTAAAAACAAACAGAAAGTAATTTTTGTAGTAGAACACGAGCTTTAGCTGTTGCTATACAGATTGCTGTAAAAAGGCTGGCTAAACAGAGCCGAAAGGTCATGTTGAAGGTTACATTCAGTTTAGGCAGCAACGGCGGCGGGGTCGCATAACGTGGCTATGCACTGCACCCAGCCCCGTCTACACGTAGCCTCGCTTATATGCACGCCTTCGTCCAACGAATTCGCATTCTGCCGCCTGCACAAACTGGCAGCTCCGCCTTAGCTCCGCCTCGTTCCCACTTGTTCCTCATATCGCGCCATGTTCCACGCATCCCAGCCTTGTGAGAAAATAAAACTAAAAGAAGTATTTTTCGCGCTCGTGTGTCTTTACTGGGCTACAACTCTTTCGACGATGGGGGAATCGAGGAAAAGGCCTTTGCATGCCGATGAACAGTCTGACCAGTCAAAGCTTGCCCGGATTCATAAGCGCAGAGCCTGCTTGGGCGTTGATTTCTCCCTTTCTGACCCTAATCTTCATCCTGAAAGCCCAGAGCTCCAATACCATGACTTGAAACAGTCAGATTGGGATCAATCTGGCTTCTTTTCGCCAGTTGAGGACCCTTTTCCGGACTTTGATCTTCCATTTGCAAATAGCGATATCGAAAGCTCAGCAGGGGAGAATGTTGCGCAAAATTCTCCCACATGGCCAAACGCACAGCCTACAGAAGCATCCTCTAACCAAATTTGCTTTGGGATGGTAAGCATTCTATTGCTTCAGCTTTGGTCTCCCTCTCTGAACACACTGTTGCTAGATATATAACGTCAGTATCCGACTTGACAAAACGTTCTGCACAAGCTTCAGATCCGCACCATCGTCATCGCTGAATGATGCAATCTATTCCCCGTACACAACATTACAGCTGTTGTTTACTGATGAAAGATGCAACATACTCAGCGAAAGCGGTGAGATGGTTGCAACAATGAACACGAAATCGCACAAGGCCCTTTACGATCTTCACATTGAAAAGTCTGTTCATTGCTTTGGCACGGTGTCAACGAAGGCATGGAATAACCTCATGACTTTGCAAATGAGTCCCACCGAATCAAAGCGTGCCGCCATCGACATTACCTTCTGCGGGCCCCCTGAAGTGTCCGACGACGTCGCAACGAAGCTCTTTCGAGCCGACTATTTCTTGCAAGATCCCCACGAAACACCTCCCGGGATGCAGTATCGTAATCCACAATGTCTCAACCTACCAGATGAATTCTCTATGCAGGTGGAGAATGCTACATCTATCGGATTGCAGCCGCTGAAGGAAGCACCCGAAAATCCAGTATCACCGGACGGAAACACGGACTGCTTCTTCCTAGATTTCGACAATATTCTCGATATCCTTGCGAGCCATGAATACCTTAATCGGGCACCGACAGCATCACAAGTCAGAACCGAGCTTATGGAGTAAGTCCCTGAACACCCAGTGCTGCTGATCCTCTAACCTATTTCATCAGTCATCAGAGAGAAGGTTTGGACTTCATAACGAGAAGAGAAAGTGAAGGAGTGGAAATGTCTAGAAGCCTGTGGGAGGAGGATGAGACTGAGGACGGGGAGCCACTGTAAGCGACTTTAACCTCACTCAGTTGACATAAAGACAGGCGATGCTTACCGGATCAGATACAAGCATGCTATTACCGGAGAAAGGAGTCAGGTTCCGTATGATGCCTTTGGTGGTATTCTAGCAGATGAAATGGGGCTTGGGAAGACCCTCACCATTCTTGCCGCAATAGCTGGATCATCGGACCGTGCCTTGGCCTATGCGCTAAAGACAACCACAAGTCCTTCCGGGAACGAGAAGGGGATCATCGCGGCTAAAAGTACCTTATTGCTTGTGCCATCTACATGTGCGTCCCATTGAGTAATTCTCTGCTGAATTTGCTAATGTTTTTATTTAGTGCTTATGGAGAGTTGGGTTGACGAGATCAAAAAGTTGAGTGGGGCTTGAGTTACACATTTACGTTGCTGACATAGCCACAGACACATCCATCCTGACTCTTTAAGCTACTACAAGTACCACGGGTACAGTAGGAGGGTAGATTACCCGACGCTTCTGAAACACGACATTGTTATCACAACGTACGGAACAGTTGCTGCTGACTTTACCCGCAATCGGAGTTTACTGCATCAAATCTACTGGTACAGATGCATTCTTGATGAAGGTTCGGTCCAGCCATCAGCTCGTTATGTCCTCCTTACTGAAGATAAAATAGCCCATGTGATACGCAATCCGGCAACAAGGCAGTTTCAAGCCGTCACATCGCTCAGTTCTTCGCTCAGGTGGTGTTTGTCAGCGACTCCCATCCAAAATAGCCTGGAAGATCTTGCCTCTCTTGTCAGATTTATCAGGTTACCTGTAATGGGAGAGAAGGAAAAGTTCCATCGGTACATTACTTCTCAAGCCGAACCAGGATCAAAGTCCAACAGAAAGCGCGACTTCCAAAACCTTCAGAGGTTGTTGAGCTCAATTTGCCTGCGGCGAAACAAAAGCGTGTTGAATCTGCGGGAATCGTCTGAGCAACGCTATGAGCTACATTTTACGCCTACGGAACGTCACGAATACGCCCGCATAACACAAAGATGTAGGGAAGCGCTGGACCTGGCGGTAAGTGGACATAAGGTGAAGGAGGCACACCGGAATGTGCTCGAGTCGTTGCTTCGCCTGCGTTTGTTCTGCAACAACGGTAGCGTATATGACGCACCGCTCGAGCCGGGAATTCCATCTGATCCTGCCGAGGCACTCAGCTTTCTTCAGCAAACAGGTGATGCCAATTGTCAGTACTGCTTCTGTGAGGTTGTATCATTGGATGCAAATGAGGGCGAACATTCGGGCCAACTATCAGCATGCGCTGAACCGAGGGTCATTTGCGGCGAATGTACCCCGCAGTATCAAGACGCCTGTCGTCTCAGTTGTCCATTTTGCAAGATTAAACACCTCTCAGGTCAAGATTTCAGGAATTTTCATTTACTCAATGGGCTCTCCAGGAATATTTCGTATCCGACGAAGCTTTTGAGATTGTGCGACGACATCTTGGAACATAAAAATGAGGGAAAGAGGTATTCTATCCCTACCTCGGGAGAGCCAAGTATCTGTGTAGCTCATTACCTGACAGCGTCGTATTCTCGTTCTGGAAAAGGTCCCTCGATGTCGCCGGGCCCCTGCTCCGAAGTAAAGGCCTGCAAGTTCTCCGCGTGGACGGGACGCTGCCTTTCCATAGAAGGCGGCGGGTGCTTGAAGAGTTTCAGACCATGGAACAAACAGTGGTATTGCTGATGACGTTGGGTACTGGCGCTGTCGGGTAAGCAATAGTCGAAGCAACTTGTTATATAACTTACTTACATCATGATAGCCTGAACAGCCTCTCAGTCGCTAAAAGCATTCACCTCCTAGAGCCTCAGTGGAATCCGTCGATTGAAAGTCAGGCTATCGGTCGCGTGGTTAGGCTTGGCCAGGCGAGAGCTGTTCGCATTGTCAGATACATGGTTAAAAACACCGTTGAAGTGGTAAGAGGATTAGTTGCTGTACTAATCCGACCGAGCTGAGTCTTTATAGAATGTGCAGAACAAACAACTTCGAAAGCTTTCGTTAGCCAGAGGTGGATTTAAAGAAAAGGCTGCTTATTTCAAGGTAATTAGCAAGAGCATATTATAATACATCTTGCAAAACTAACAATTTCCAGAATTTACTTTGTTTTGAGACCGATGATGTAAATGGTTGATGTTGGTGGTGAGGAATGAAGTTAGAAAGGAGTATAGGGGACTTTGTGCTTTCTTTCCTTATTTTGAATCTCGATTAGTACGTGATAGAATTTGTGTTTGCAGTATATCTTGAATTTTCACAGCAGAGCAGCGTGTCTATGGCGATAATGATGGTATTCGTAACCGATGAAATTGAATGGAAGGTAGGAGAAAGTGTTTCATTGGACAAGAAGGCGCGGAGAGGGCCAATGAACGACAAGACCAGCTGCGGGGAATGCAACGATTTGATTGGTAGATAACGTGAACACCGCCTCATCTGGGGTGCTGCCTCGCTCTTTCATCGCCCTCTGCCTCATGCAGAGCCTCAGCTACGTGTCTTCCTGCACCTTGCCAAGGATATAAGCACTAACGATAAGCAGTAATGTCTAAGCCTAACCAGGACGAGTCGTTGAAGTTCCTCCAATTTTCAGACTTCATTTTTGAATTGCGCAGCAACATCGTCGTTATCGACACCCTGGTTGCCAAGCCGAGTCGTATCTCAGCGTAGCATTACGTCAGCCAGTCGTGCACACGAGTGGTTGAGAGTAGTGTTACATTTGCCGCAGTCGTATCAATACATTCGCTTTAGTCGATTGCTGGCGAGCAATTGGACAACAGCACCGATCGGTGCTACATATTGTCCAATCATAACTTCACACCCATACTCCAATCATATCCGCGAAGAGCCCGCGCTGGTTTTTTGCGCAAATGCGTGTGTCCGCCTGGACGATTGCTTATATAATAAGTCGTGCGGCCGATCTCGCGCGCCCGAGTGGACGAAAGATTGGCCACCCTGCCCTTCACATGCCTACAGACAGTCCTCTCCAATGAATCCACCCCCCGCACAATACTCAGCAATACCGCCATCTCTTCCAATTATTTCGATCACGTAATTCATGTTTTACCTAATAGATGAACCAGAAGAAATGGAGTTACTTTCGTCGATGAACACGGACCGGTGTCTGGAACTTGCAGAAGATTTCCATGAAGAAAGCCAGAACGAACTCGACAGAATGATTGAGGAAGCCAACTCAAGAGGGGCGAAAGGCCTCGCGAAACTACACAATACAGAGATTACATATCAGTACCGAGACCCCAATGACCCGGCAAATTACCTAAATGCCCAGAAACAGCGTCCGATGAGCGATCATGGCTGGACAAACTCATTGTGTATTTTGAAAATAGTCTGGGGATATGCAAAGCGTAAATATTCGCCGCGCTACAATTTTCATGCGGACCTGTCTGGTAAGATGGCCAAGTAGGGATACACATAGAAGCTGACCGAGCCCAGACCCGTGCGCATCTTGGTTAGATATAGGGCGGCAGAAAGTGGCGTCCGGATTTCTATCGAGATCTCGGCTTGAAATATTTAAATCTCTCATCTCCAAGTCACTCGAGCGCATTCCAGTGTGCAAGACATTTTTCTTTTGTACAAAAAAAGGAAATTTAACAGAAATAGGTTGTTGAAGCTGTCGTCCGGTCGTAAATGTATAATACGAGTACCTTCTGAATGTCTGGTTGAAGTTTCTCGAAGTCATTATAAGAAATAACCCAAAGTAAGAAGAATCCGCGCCTGTCAATCTCTGATGAGATCTCTCCTGCAAAGGATCTCTCTGTAAGATGATACCTGGCATTGAATTATTGCTAGGGGCCGGAGGGCGACGCGGAGAAACAACTCAAGACAACAGGATAAATATTGAATGACCTACTGAAGTGTATTGAACTTTAGAAGATGCCAAAGCTGTTGCGGATCCGGTTGAAGTATACTGACTCTTTAAAGTTCGGTACATTTAGATCGATGCGCTTTGTATTGTGCAAGACAATAGGGAGCACTAGAGTACGAAAACATTCGAGATAGCGAATGTCTATGCAAACAGCCTCCTTGCATTCTGCATCTATGATTTGTCCATTTATACCCTGTGGTTAAGGTATATGATATTGACTCTAGAAATTTCCCGTCTCTATGGTAACTGTTCCTTTCCCTCCAGCTCCTCCAATTTCGACGCCACCTCCCCCACAGCCTTGTACATCAGCGGCAAATCATTCTGCCCAAGCACAAACCTCGCCCCATGCCGATGAATACACTCACGCAAAACATCCGGCCTATTATATATCCCCGCCACCCCCAGAATCTTGTCATGCTTCCTCACCGCATCCGCAATTCTCGCAAGGGCTTCCGCGAACACCGGACTATCCCAATCACCTGGAACACCAAGTTCGATCGACAGATCATTCGACCCAACCAACACGACATCAACCCCCTCGGTCCCCGCAATCGCGTCGACATCCCGCACCGCCTCCGGCGACTCGATCATCACCACCACCGTCGACAGCTCCGCGTTGCCCAACGCCGTCACCTCCGTCAGCGGCGCCTGCCGGTACCCCATGTGCGGCAGCATCGCCATCACCGACCGCTTGCCCAGCGGCGGATACTTGGCCATGCGCACCGCCGCCCTTGCTTGTTCTGTAAACCGCATCGCAGACTCCGTCAGCAAAACACATACACCTCACACCAGACAGACACAGAGAGAGAGATGCAGAATAAACTCACCAGCGCTATCACAATGCGGAAAAATAACACCCTGCGCCCCGTTGTCGAGCACGCGCTGTACTAACCCGGCGTTCGCCTGCCCCGGCACCCGCACGAATGGCGAGATGCCGACCGACAGCGCCGCGACGCAGAGCGTGTTGGCCTCGCGCAAGCTGAGGGCTGAGTGCTCGAGGTCGATGAAGAGGGAGTCGAAGCCGGCGTTGCGGGCGACGTGCACGATTTCCGGGCTGGTGATTAGCTTCACGCCGAAGGCCTGTGCGGGGGTGAGTAAGTGAGAGAGTGGCGTTGGGTGCGGCGGCTGCGGTGCTTACTTTGCAGACTTTGTTCTGCGCGCGCAGGGCGTGGAGGGCGTTTTTGCAGATGGACATGTTGTTGATGGTGACGGCTAAAAAATGAATCAAGCTTTTTGTTGAAATTAATTCTTCTACGGCTTGTTGGTGCCAGAGGTCGTCGTCACCTTTTGAGGATGGCCGGCGTCGTTGCTGAATGCTCGGCGTTCCGGTCCGAGCGCCCGGTTGATGGGTAGGTTGTAGACTAAGAACATGGCGTCGTTGGTCCTCGGTGTTTCTTTTTTTTTTTTTTTTTTTTTTTTTTTTTTTTTT
>VNWV01000058.1:0-48320 GCA_009801085.1 Lasiodiplodia sp. COLG20 | reverse complement strand
GGCGGGCGACTCGTCCACTCGAGCCGGGCATCGCCCTCGCCCTTCCAGTCCCTGCCAAAGTACAGCTCAACCGCGAGCCCGCACCGGTCCGGCAGCTCGACGCGCAGCTCGCGCAGGCGCGGCATGCCGCCGCCCCGCAACGCCGCCTGGCCCGCCGCCGCGAGCAGCTGGTGCAGGCCGCGCGCGGGCTGCGGGGCGAGGCGCGTAACGGCCTCGATGGGGCGCGCCGGCGTGTCGTGCGCGGCGTTGTACGCGAGTTCGGAGGGCGTGGGGTCGGCGTAGAAGCGGCCTGTGGTTAGTCAAGAGACAGAGACGTTAGTATGCTTGTGGAGTGTGTGTGTGAGGGAGTTGGGAATGGCGGGTGGTCGGGTTGTAGAGTCAATGCATACCGTAGGAATCCACCGGCTCTAGCACCAGCTCGAGGACTTCTAGGTGCGGCCAGGACGGCCGCTGCTGCTGCTGCTGCTGCTGCTCCGCATCTGCTGGCCAGAAGATGGCGGGGGAGACTCGGGCGACGTCGAGGCTGAGGCGGCGCAGGCGCGTGGACAGGTCACGGATGGCGATGCAGAGGATGTCTGGGGCGCCGGGCGTGACGGCGGGCTGCTCGTCGAAGCCGTCGGATACGTCGACGAACACAATTTCCACTTCGAGGCAGGAGGTTGGAAGTTGGCCAATGCATGTGCCGAGGTCTATGAAAAAATCTGATAAGTGTCTTTTGGTGGCGCGGATGATGGAGATATGTTTACCTGTACGATACAACTGACGCTGTTCGGGATCCTCAATCTCGTCCTCGAGGCGGAAATCCACACGTGTGAGCTTTCCCATTGAGGCCACTATCTGTAGCAAGGAAGACGGCCAGATGCGGGGGCCGCTGCGAAAGTCGAAGCTGCTGATACAGCTTAATTGTGGTAGCGTATCACCGACCAAGTGAAGGTACGACATTCTCCCTGGGTGGTGTTCGCCACTGTCGAGCACCAGTGGTGCCACGGAGCAGGAGTTGAACTCTAGGATAAATCCTTTTTGGCCAGGTTTCTTCATCCCCTCCAGCACCTTCCAGAATTGATAGACGGACTGCGAGAAGTGCTGGTTATTGGCTACTCTGCCCGCTTCGCACCGTGCCTCGTCGGAATTAAGAGGAAACTCGTAGCTACAGTGAAAGGTAATCCGGCTAAGGATTGCACGACGTCGATCTGGGTCGCGATTCATCATCTGCTTAAAGCGGGCTGGAGTGGTCGAGTGGGCAGGGCGATAGCCTTGCTTGCCGGGTGACAAGTAGGGTGCTGTAAGAGCTTCGGAGTAAACGTGGATATACCGAAACGTCTCCCGCTCAATAATAGCGCCGAAGACCCGGCTGACTACCGCGTACTGGGATAGATTTGGCCGATGCCATAACGGAGTGTTTCGGGGGTGGTCCTGACGGTGAAGCTGCTGCAGCTGCTTCACGATTAGAAAAAGGACATCCTCGGAAATTTTTGGCATGGTGAGGAATGAAGACTTTGGCGACAAAGACCGGACGCAGGCGAACGAGTGCATTAAGTACCACGGATGGTCCTTAGGTACCTAAGCGAATGCACAGCTCGGACCACCGGTACTACCTAAACTTTACCACCATTTTCGCAACGCATTTGGACCGCATTCGTACCGCAAATTTACAACGAAAAGAGGGTAGCATATAACTATAAAACTGAATTCTTAATAGTACGTGATGGAATTAGCGCTTGATCGGTCGAATCATTGATGAATCGAGTGTATTGCTTGTTTCAATCTACTTGGTGCTGAACCCAATGTTGTCTCAAAACGAGTGACTCAGCTAATAAACTTATCCAATAACAAACAACGGAGATGATTGAGCTCATATTCCATCAGTATCGTATAAGAGGTAGTAGAGACGCGTTTTACACGAGTACGTGCTGGTTAAGTTATGTTGAAAATGTCGTAAGTGAGATTGTGGCGCTATCCCGTTTTTGCCTCTCATACATACATTAACATTAACCTTAGCGCCCTCACTTTCCTTACACAGAGTAACTCAGCTACAGAAAACGCGCTGTTTACTAGATTAATTCTCCTGAAACATCACAGCCTCAGATGAAGCAATACTACTAGAAAAGCGTAAGTAATTGCCGATACGCAGAGCAATGGGTCTTACACGCAATAGACATAGCCGCTTTGCAGATACTAGCAGTCGTCGCCCAGACCGGGGTTCCACTTGTAGAATCCCCGAGCGTGGTATTGTTGTCGGCAGCCGTGCCATTGCAGCATTTCCCTGTATGAATCAGCACCAAACAACAGCTTTCCTCTCGCATGATTCGGATACTCACCATCCTCGCGGTCCGCATACTTGTTGCACTCGCAAGTTATTCCAGTCGGCGTTGCATCAGGCGGCTTAGCGTTTTTGCCGGTGCGAGTTGCCGTGGTACTGGACGTGATAGTTGTGGTCGGGATTATGGTCGACGTCGTGGTGGCGTTGAGCGTTTGGGAAGCAATGGGTAGAGTGATGACCGCCTCTTGAGCCTCCTCCCAGTTCCACCCCCTGTGCACAAGTTAGATAGAGCAGCCACGGAGAGTGTGAAGATACATACATGACGCAGTAGGAAATCGACATCGAAAGGTTCGAGCAATCGTCTTTCACCCTGCCAATTGTCAGCCTCGCCCAACCTTTGCCCAGAAACGGACTTACGCAGGGTTCCACTGGTAAAAGTATTTGATACTAATACTACTTGAATCCAGGACGTACTGGCAATCGTCGCCTTTCTACACGTCAGCCGCTGTCTCAGGTGACGAGATCCACGTGCGGCACTCACCATCCGCCGTCTCCCACCAGTCGTAGCACTCCTCAGTGCTATTCGAAGCCGCATTGTCAGGCCTGCTGGCGTATGCGGGCGTGAACGGCGACAGGTCCGCGTAGCCGTTGCCCAGAAGCGCGCAGTACCTGGTCTCGTTGCGCAGGGTGCAGTTGTATGGATCCAGGCTCGGGTTCCATTGCAGCTGCGGAAAACCCCCTCAGCTCCGCTAAACTGAAACGGACGGAGGTAATACTCACGAATGCCAACTGCTGCACGAAGTACACGTTGGTAATTATGTTGCAGCTCACGTCTCCCCGGTCGTTGTCGTCATACGTCAGGCAGTCCTGCCGTGTTTTGTTAGCGAGCGGGAAGCCTGTGTCTGACGGGCCTGAGACAACGGGCTGGGTGGCGGTGGGTAGGTCGTCGAGGTTGACCCAAGAGCCGTAAGAATCGGTAGAAGTCGCAGGGATTGTGGCGGCTGAGGAGCCATTGGTGGCTATTGCCGTTGTGTAGCCAGGATAGGTGGATATGTCGCCGACAGCCGAGACCTTGGACTCACTTTAGCAAATGGCTAAGCCATTGATAGTGCAAGTACTCACGCAGTAGGATTTCTCAAGCTCCAGATTAGTGCAGTCGGAGTTTACCTCTGGGTTTAAGAAGTAGAAATCAGAGCTGTGGATTCGAGTCAGACAATTTTCTACTTGATGGATGACGAAAACTTACAGAATGATCTTGTATTTCATCGTCAGAAATGCGCAGTAATCTCCTTCAACAACTTCATGCCAGCGTGAGCAGCGTTCGTTGCTTCCCAGCGCAGCATCGGTCGGCACGGCAGCTGGGGTGGTCGTGGTGCTAGCAGACCGACTAGTGGTGTCTCCAGTTCCAACCTCGCCGTACGGGCTGCCAATGCAGATGTAGTGCCCAACAGCCTGGTCGATGTTGCTGCACTTCGTATTCAGCTGCGGGTTGTAAGTCTTCAGTTGGGTCTGAGTGATGTTGTGCGCTTCAGCAATGCCTCTGCAGGTATCATTGGCCGAAACTTGATAGGTCTCGCACGAAGACTCAATGCAGAGCGTGCCATTGCTCGGGAAGTTGGCGCAGCCACCATCGAGGCCGTTGCTGGCCAAGAGTTTCCACGTGGAAATTGAGTTGTCTGCTGCTATCGAGTCGCAGGTGTCACCACCCTGGATGGGAACAGACTTGCCGGTGCAGGTGGGAGTTGTAGTCTGTGCCGAAGCGCTTTAACGATATTAGTGGATCATTGGAGATGATATCTCGGCACTTACCTGCTAACGATGACACTGGGTGGGCTCGTGACTGGCATATCGGTGACCTTACAACTCGAAGTAAGGGAGGAATAGGTAGATGCGAGATCCTCTTCATATCTCCAAGGATCTTCTAGCTCCTTCTGGAGCACTTTGAGCTCACACTCGTCACAGGTCAGGCTGCCGCTAGACCCGGCGTCGCCTGTGAGAAACTTGATGTAGCAAAAGTTCCCATTGCTACGGTGATCAGCTGATGAAAAAAGCTGGTTGGAGAAGCGGAAGACAATACCTGTCAGTCAAACAGCGTTGCCAATAGTTGTTAAAGTAGTAATCAGCAAAGGCTATGGGTTTCAGGGTCAAAGGATTGGTCCCTGTGTCGGAATCTGAATAAGTCTCATTTTTACAAGCAAATTCCACGTCTAGACGATACTGATGGATAGCCTGTGTACAGTTGTCGGTGCAGAGAGAGGAGAGAATATCGGTGGTGAAATCGGAGGAAGCCTCGTAAACAGTGTCGCCTGTTTCGAGGTATGGGCAGGAGAGCCATGCAGCCAAAGCTCCCGCACAGCCCGATGATAGAGAGTCGAACGTGCCCAGAGGGAACAGCTGGATGGGATCAGCCATGGCAGAGGAAAAGAGTGACCCCGATGCAGCGCGAGAGAACTGTTGCAGCGTCCTCAACATAAGACAAGAGATGGAATCGGCTGCAAACGGCATGCAACTATTGCCGCAGGAAACCTCCCTATCCAAGAAAAAGCCAAGCCCATAATCAAGGATCCCTCGCAGCTTGTGACCCACAGCATTCAGCAGTGGGCTGAGTGCGGCTGACCCGGAGATTAACCTTATCTGGAAATCGGCCCCCAAACCAGTACCGGTCCGGCCCGGGATTTGTCTGCCATCCGACGCTACCTGGGGGTTTGACAACCGAAAGCAAACGTGAATTTGTTTTTTGCTCCTGTTTTGGGTAGTTGAGCCAACCGTCCGGACGTAATTATAGATTTTTTAACTCGACGTTCACGTCTGGACAGTAGCTTCGACTACCCACGAATGTCTGTTTTTTGAAGGCCCAAATCAAAAGCGGAGCATAATTACGCTAGGTTCTAAATCCCTGCTGTTCTTAGCACTAGTTATTTGTATACAGGGCTTTAGTCTGCCGGTTTCAGACGAGCGGGCTACGGACTCCTCTTCAGCCTGTGAAGAAGCGATATCCTTTATTAAACTTATCAGCATTACGGCATGTCTTAATGGTGTCCTGCGATTCCTCGGAGGGTCGGCTGACCGTAACGTGGCGTAACGGCAAGCTCCAGCTACGGGCGCGGCAACATAAAACAAGCATGCTAAGAGGAGCGCTTCACAGCCAGGAGACGATCACAGCCCACAGTGGCACAGCGGTTTTCACATGGGCCTATCCCTGGGCATATCGTGAACAGACAGACGGTTTCAGATATTGCTCAACAGGGAGGTTGTTGATCTTTCGAACAAGCGATGCGATAGGCCACGTCGATTTCGCATCACACCAAGATGCAAATGTACTAGCCCGGGGGTCTGTATGTAGAAGTTGTTTTCTATGGGTGCTGCGTCAGTGCTTTTTCGTTGCTTCTTTCCGCAAACATGATATTGTCAAGTGAACCCTTTGCGTGAAACCAGCAGTACAGCACCAGCACTTCGCCACTCTGTAGACGCATCAGGACACCGTTTTCAGGTGTTGGGATACTCTAGGCTGCATACGGAACGACAAGGCTCCACACCACAGAGGCCGGAATAATTTCAAATGTTTTTTAGTTCGATATCGATGAATTTTCATGGTAGCCATCCTCTTTAGCCTTCAATCAGAGTTCTTTTGCTGTGGTCGGTCTGCTTAAAGTACTGTCGTACGTCTGTATTCTGAGAACCTCATGCTCATTCCATTTTCACCTATCATGGCGCGCATCCAGCGCTGCATCCTTCCCATTCTTCTTGCACTCACCCAATGTCTCGCATACATTAATCCTTTAGAGGATTTCTCCGACAACTCCTCTATTTCCTTTCCGTTGAATCACACAAATAACCTATCCCGGCGGGCATCTGAAGGTTACACCTGCTCCGCCGAGAAGCCTTGCTCCAACAAGGCCTGTTGTGGTGCTAGGTAAATATTCTGTCTGGTTTAGTTTGGTTGAATCTTACTAACAGTCTCGCGCCACAGTAATGTCTGTGGCTACGGGCCTACGTACTGCGGTGATGGATGCCAATCCCACTGCGATGCCAAAGCAGAGTGCGGCCGATACGCCGAGGTGCCTGGCACTACTTGCCCGCTGAACGTATGCTGTTCTGAGTTTGGATTATGTGGTACGAATGCCGATTTCTGCGGCACCAACTGCCAGTCTAACTGCGGCTCGCCCAAGCGGCCGAGCGGCGGAGGCGACGTGCGCGACCGCGTCATCGGCTACTACGACTCGCGGGCTAGTTCCAAGGGGACATGCGGCACCATGGCCCCTGAGCAGATTCCAGTGGACGGACTCACTCATGTTAACTTTGCCTTTGCCTACATTGATCCTCATACAGGCGACATTATCCCTATGGATGACGGCGTCGATAGGAAGAATATTTTCTCGCAGGTGACAGACATTAAGCTTCGCAAACCCGGTTTAAAAGTTTGGGTAAGCATCGGGGGGTGGTCTTTTAATGATGCGGGCGATTACCAGAGCATTTTTGGGGATATTGCCGCTTCAACAGCTAAGAGCAGGGAACTTGCTGGCAAGCTCATCGCCTTTTGTGAGTTTGTCCCCCACAACCCCTATTAATAACTTATTGTTCACATGCACACATCTTAGGTGGAAAATACGGTTTCGATGGCGTCGACATAGACTGGGAGTACCCCGGAGCCGCCGACCGGGGCGGCAGAAAGGAAGACAAAGAGAACTTTCCCACAATGCTGAGCATAATTAAGTCGTCCTTCAGCCGCAGCCCTCACCCGCTAGGTCTTTCTATCACTGTGCCTACCTCCTACTGGTACTTACGAGGGTTCAATTTATCCGAACTGGCCAAGTCAGTCGACTGGTTTAACCTGATGTCGGTAGGTAGCACTGACTAGTCTAATCAGGTAGTTATTAAGCTGAAAATATGGTAGTACGACCTGCATGGTTATTGGGACCGTGGTGTCTCCATCGGAGCTCATTTTGACTGGTTCAATCTGATGCCGGTAGGCAGCACGAACTAGTCTGATCAGGTGATTATTAGGCTAAGAGTATAATAGTACGACTTCCATGGTCTTTTAGACGGAGATATCCCTACGGGGCCTTATATACGGGCGCATACCAATCTTACAGAAGTAGACGAGGCACTCGACCTATTCTGGAGAAACGATATTAGTCCATCGCTTATCAACTTGGGGCTTGGCTTCTACGGCCGCACATTTGAGCTTGAGACACCACGCTGTTCTAAGCCCGGGTGTAAGTTCTTCGGGCCCGCCGGCAGTGGAAGGTGCACACAGGAGAGCGGCATCCTATCCTACCGAGAGATCCGCGAAATAATCCGACAGGTTCAGACTTACGATCCCGTCCAATACGACGAGGAAGCCGCAGTCAACTACTTGACCTACGGCAGATATCAGGGCAACACCTGGGTCTCCTTTGACGATAAGCGCTCGTTCCAGGCAAAGATCGATTTTGCCAACAAGAGAGGGCTTGCCGGCCTGTTCATCTGGGCCATCAACCAGGACGACGACAACCTGGATGCACTATCTGCCGTCACGGGCAAGAGTTTAGAGATGACGCCTGCGCTTAGCGACGTCGATGACCGCTTCGACATTAGCAAATGCTACATCACCAAGTGCGGCGGCAAGTGCGGATCCGATGAAACCACCATGGTCCACACGAACCTCGACGAGAACAACAAAGGTTGCAGCGGGAGCAAGCACACACAGCGCGCACGTGAGTCGCCTTCTCCAAATTGCCCCGTGGTCGAGATTCTAACACAGATCAGTCTGCTGCCCCGCCCTGACTGCCCCTGACCCAAAGACCTGCACCTGGCGCGGCAGAGGCCCGCTCTGCAGTGATGGGCACTGCAAAGAAGACAAAGAAGTGACCATGCTCACCGATAACTACGGCGGGGCGTCGCGCTGCTTCTGGGGCGGGCGGAAGAGCTGGTGCTGCCCCACGACCGTCGGCCAGGAGCAGATCAAGCAATGCAAGTTCGACATTTCAGGCAAGTGCTCCGACCCCGCTCGGCCGCAGCGCCTGACCACCGTGAACTTCGGCATTCCTAGTGGCGGCGGCGCTAGTGGGCCCGGCGTGGTCCCGCAGAGGGCCGAGCCGCTGTGCTGTCCTGAGAAGCCTGAGTTCAAGAATTGTGCCTGGCACGGCAAGGGCCTTACCTGTAAAGGGAACCGCTGCCCCGCGGGCCAGGTCATGGTTACAAGTACCCGAGGTGGGCACGGTGGACCGGGTGATGGCAAGACTGGCTGTTTGCTCGGCCCAAAGGCCGTCTTCTGCTGTGATCCCCCTGCAGACGGTAGCGAGTTCCTTCCTGTCGCCCTGGAAAACTTATTTCCGGATGCAGACACTTTCGACGATTCCTGGTGAGTTGAGTATTGTTATTTTCATCAGTAGTGGAATACTGACAAATGCCTTGAACAGGACGCCTATGTTCGATGAAGCCATCGACAACAGCCCGGATCAGAAGCCTACCAATGGCCATGTCAAGCAGGACCCTAATGAGGGGAGCTTTGCCTGGATAGTCATCATCGGTGACGAAGAAGACGTGCAGACCTTCTCCAAGCGTGACGGCTCGCACTTAGAGCTCTACAACTGTCCCAACCCAAACGCAGATGACTACTCGGTGCAGCGGCTAAACGCCGTGTGTATGGACCACGGTGAGGGTAGCAACTGTGAAGATGTCACCAAGGGAGGCGTCAAGGGTACTATCGTACGGCTGCCGGACGGCTGTGGCCCGGATAAGTACGTGCGAGCAGTAAGCTTTAAGGAGACTGATGATACAAGTTCAATGCCGCAGGAGTTACGCAAGAGGTCAAATGGCGAGCCAAAAGGAAAGGTCTACGAGTTCCGCTACGATTACAACTTTAAGAACCTGCGGCGGGCAGCGGGAACTGTACACTTCCGCGCTGATTTATCTAATCATCCAGGCTACTGGGACGAGATCGTGGCTGCAGACAATGATTCGCCGATCAAAAAGCGGAACGAGCACAACTGGCGCGAGATGGACAAGGTGAGATCAAGCATCTTTTTCAAAGACCTCAAGCTAACAGCAAGACAGAGGTGGGTAAAAGAAAACGAGCCTGTAAAATGGAATAAGCGATACCGACAACTCCTTACCACGAAGGGTGTAGGGCTTCTAAAGAAGTACTCTTTCAACCAAACCCTATACCACGGCAGCAAGGTTTGCACAGACAAGCTGGTGGCTAACCTGACAATGGATGCTTCTGGAGAGCTTACAACCACGATGGATTTCGGCCAGACCATTATCGGCACGCTGAACGACTTCCGGTTTACGCAGGCCTTTGCATTCATACGGCAGTCAGACTTCAAACTGCATATTTCAGCCGGGCTCTCCGCCGAGGCGCGGGCCCGCATGCAGACGCCGCTGACTTCGCTAGATGGTAGCGGGCTGCTGACATTCGGATCCAACTACAACATCAAGGGCATCTTAAAGTTTAACCCGTACCTAGACGTGCGGGCGCAGATCGAAGCGGAAGCAATCGTCTCGCTCCGGGGCGTCGTGGACGTGACGTTAGAAACGGCTATGTTCTACTACATGTTTCCCGAAGAGCTCGAGTCAGTACCAACAATGCCACTTGACAGTTGGAAAGTCACGACGCGGCACTCGAACCTCAAGAGCCCGGGAAAGCTCAGCGTCGACGTCGGGGGCGCGGTGACGATCTCTCTTATGCCTGTGCTCGGTATTACTACCGAGATCGACTACGGCCGGCGGTCTTCTATAACCAAAGTCGAGGCTGCCTTCCGCGGCGACGTCAAGTTCAAAATGAGCGCCACCGTGGGCACGGACTGCAAGGGCTTCCGCATCGGCGTCGACGCGGGCGTTGCCGGAAAGCTGAACGTCAGCGGCGCCACAATTTTCCCCAAGTGGCTCGACGGATCCTACAACCTGGTCAACAGATACGCCACGGTGCTAGACGATGTGTGCATCACTTATGGTGGCGGCATCTCGCCGAGCAAGCGGGGACTAGATATGATTGGGGATGGATCTTCCACGCCGCACTTTGTTTCGACCGAGCTGCAGCGAAGAGCTCTACTTACCGACGGGGGTGCTGGCCCTGTCTTCCCTGACCCCAACGGTGAGAACATCTACTGTCCCCGCAGCAGCGGCGGCAACGGCAAGTGTCGGGGCAGGCACACATTTGTCGACGACCTGGAGAATCCAGACGACTACGTTCAGAGAAAGCGGAGCGTGCTGGCCAAGCGTGACGGTGATAAGCACTTCTGTGGGAGGAGGGGCGTACCGGGTCTCGACGGGCCGAGCCAGATGACGCTGATCATGCCGAAGCACGAGGGGACGAGGAAGTGGCTAGAAACGTGGGATAAGGTGCCGACGTTCGCGCCCAAGAACCCGGACTCGTGCGACGACTTCGAGTTTGGGCAGATCGACACGCCCAAGTCGGACGAGGTCACGCGCATCCAGGGGACGAAACATGTATCATTGCAGGTCGAGCACATCCTCGAGACGCAGACGTTCAAGCACTTCGGAAACCACCTTGCCGAGAAGTACTCGAACTGCGACAGGAATCGCCACAACCCAAACCGCAAGCTTTTCGACCGCCCACACGGCGATCCCGTGCAGATCAGCTGGTGCGAGTACTGGAAGATCTGGTGGAACACGGGCGATCCGGCGGACAAGAAGGCGGACACGAGGGCGAACACGCTGCTCGGCTCCGTGCTGCCCGGCAAGGATAACTCTGGATCGAGCGAGCTGGTGCTGGTCGACTTCTACGTCAACCAGCTCAAAGCCCAAGCATTCTCCCCTGGCATGGCCTTCTCCGACCAGCGTCGCCTCAAGGGCTGGCAGAAGAACCCCCCGGACGACTCGAAAATGCCAGACCCTATAGACTACCCGGACGGCGCCACGGAGGACGAAATGATAGATCTGGAAAAGGAGTGGAAGAAGAAGGAGAAGGAGCGCCCGCACCACTGGGGCGACATCCTCGACTTTATCCGCGAGATCATCATGCTGTACAAGTATATGTCGCAGGACTCAATTAAGAGGCTACTCGTGCGCGCTGCGTGCCGCTACGAGAAGCGGCTCGACTGGCTCGATAAGGTCTACATCCCAGAGAAAATCCGGAATATCCAGAAAAAGGGCGAGGACTACTTCAGCATGGACTACGACCTGCAACTGAGCCGCCCGCTGTCAAAAGAGTGGTCCGACTGGCTGATCAACACGTACTTCCAGGATGCGGAGGAAAAGGCCAGGAATGCTATGACTACGTGGGCAACGACGGTGTGGGAGAACAACAGAGACCCAGACCTCTTTCCCGACGGTACTCAACCGCCAGATGGCCACAGCATTGGTAAAAATCGCGAGATCATCGACCGCGCTCAGAAGACCTATGATGAAGTCAATTCAATGCCGCGGTGGAAAATCGATTGGACCAGTCACAGTGCTGACTGCGATGGTTCTTACCAAACTCCCCCCGATGTGGAAAACCCGGAGGACACATGGCCGGCCGCTTTTTAAACGCCCGTTAGTTTTAATTAGAGTAATTAAATTTTATTATGAACTATAGCAGCGTCGTAGTTGTTTAGTTATCTAAGTAGGATATAAAAGCGCTACTAGTTAGCTACCTATTTAGTTTTTATACTACTTATCTAGTACCAATAATATTGTTCGTTCTTATTACCTAGTATAATAAGTTCTATTTTTATAATACTATTATTATCTCTTATTATCAGGTATAAGGCTTTATAAATTAAACTACCGCGTATTTAGAAGCGGCCATTGCCACCTACCCGTTGGTATTAAGTAGTTCGGATAATGAAGGAGCTAAATGCCGACCTGAAAAGAAAACCGCTTAGGAGGCTCTATTCTTACTTAGAGCCTTCTCTAACACACACTCGGCCTTGTGGTCGAATAATATATTCAACTCCGAACGCGTCCCCATTGCCTCTATACGTAAGTATCATTTCTTGACGAGCAGAAGCGAGAAAATGCAGGCGACGCCAGCAACTCCGGAGACACCGATGCTGCCCGCAACAGTAAGGACCCTGTCGACAAGAATCCCCCGGAACGCAACGGTCTACACATCCGTAGCTACGCAAGTCGAGACATGCAGTAGCATAATAGCATCCACGCCTGTAATCAGCGTCATCACCGCAACTCCTGCCTCAATCCCGGACAACACCAGCAAAGCCGGCACCGCAACCTTCGCCACGTCCATTTTCACCACGAGATTCGACATCGGAGGAGACTCGGATGCAACGTCTACTTCAAACGCTGGAGACACTGCCGGTAATGGAACAGATAGCGCGGCCAAGGTTGCACTCGGCGTTGGTATTCCTTTTGGCATTGCTGCGGTTGGGCTGCTCGTCGCCGGGGCATACTTCTGGGGAAAGCGAACGAGTCGAGCTCCGAAGACGACCGCAACCGCTGAAACACACGAACTGCTACCGGATAGTATGCGACATGAGCTGCCTACCGGGTCCAACGTCACGGAGATGCCATCACTGAGTGGGTCTCGAGAAGTGGCGGTTCGGTCTCCAGTCGAGCTACCGGTTGATGGATACTACCGTTGATGCTGCGGCTGTATTAATGTTCGGTGTAAATAAGCCTCAGAACACAGCGAAATATATCAAAGCTGCAGGCACGGCATCGCTGTACCAGATACCTATCATATGATCAGTGCTACATCGAAGCATGAAGCTCCATATGTGTCTTTTCTTTTGATAAAAGAGCGGAGGCTGTCGATACCTCTCTACAAAAAAGAAATACCTCGCCCCAATGGCAAACATGGACGGAGGCAGCACAGAGTCGCAACCAACTCCCGGATCACAAGATCGTCCCCATACGCATCACAATCCATATTCGAAACCAAAAGTTCTTTTCATTTTTTATAGTCCGAAATGCTATCATACAAGATACCATATTCTCCTTTTCAATATTTCATATTCTTCTTTTTCTCCCTTCAAACCGCCCTTTTCCCTACTCAGAAACTCCAGCTACTACTTACGTAGCTACACAGATGATAACAAGGCAAGGCTTGATATGCAATTGACAGCAAGAAACCCCGCCCACCTCTCTCAGCTTTTTCTCTTTCTCTTCTGGAAATTACCATAAACAGTATATATCCCACATAGGATGCGTTTTCTTTTCATTTGTGAAGGAAAAAGTAGAACAAACCGAGCGCTGGCCACACCACTGGTATATCTTCAACAACGCCTTCGTTCGTCTCTTTCGTCAACCGTTGACCAGTGATCAATCACGGTCTTTCCTCCTCCAATACCACTCCTTACCATTGTTCTTCCTTCAAAGGAAAGCTGAGTAGCTTCATTTAATACTTGGCGCCGCTGGGCGTGGTGTTGCCGCCGGAGCTGGACATGCTGTAAGGGGCCTGCGGTGAAGGGGAAAGGGGGGTAAAGCATCAGTAAATGCGCAAATCGGACAGTTACAAGCAGTACTAGACAAAACAATATCGACAAGAAAAGAAGTACGAAGGAACAAGACCAGCATCGCCAGTCTCGCAAAGAAACATCTCCCCGCATCACCACCACCATCTCCTCACCACCTCAACCCCTCTGCAAAAACAACCACACCAACAACCACTCAACGCCCTCCTCACCTAAACAACAGAAACAGGAAAACTATGACTTACCAAAACCTTCTTCGCATTCACAATCCGCCACGCGAGATTGCGCACACACCCATCCGCCTGCACCACCTCGGGCGCAAACTCCACGCCAAACATCTGATGCACAGCAAAAACGACCCTCTTCGCGAACTTCCCGTCGCGTTCGACCAAGCCACCAAAGCCCTCGTCTTCCGTCTCCGGAGCGATCTCCGGGTCGCGGTCGAAGCAGTTGCGCACGACAGGCAGCAGGGCCTGCTCGACGGCGAGGCGGAGCGAGCTCTCGACGATGTTGGTGGAGGGGGAAGAACTGTCAGACGACAGGCTGGTGTTCGAGACCGACGCGCGGATCTCGACGTCGTCCTCATCGAAGCGGCCGATGCGCAGCTCAAAGGGCGGGGAGATGGCCATGACGTTGTGCTTGCCGTCGTGGTGGTAGCGGAACTCGAAGACGCCGGTCGTCCACCACAGCTTGTCGCCGGAAAACTCCATCTCGCCCTCGTAGTAATCCTTCGTCTCGCCGTCGTGGCGCTGCGCGCCGGGGACGAGGCGGTCGGACACGAGGATGCCGGCGTCGGCGCGCACGCTGTCGTAGGAGCCTGGGTTGGTCGCGATCCAGCGGCCCTGGGACGCGATGCGCGTGACGTCGCGCGACAGGTTGTCCGAGACCATGTACAGGCCGACCCAGTCCTTCTTGGAGTGGTTCACGGGGGCGGTCCAGCGCACCTTGATGGGCGCGCCGTACTCGAACGAGAGCGTCTTGAATTCGCTGTACTTGCGTGCGGGTCCACGGGCGTCTTCGCCCTCGCGGCCGGTGCGGCGCTCGCGCTCGGCGAGGAGGGAGGAGGGCTCGCCCGAGACTTCGATGCTGTAGTCCTTCGGGTCGAGGCCGGCGAGGTCGGGGGTCACGCGGGTGATGCTGATGCGGGCAGGGTAGTTCTTGAAGAGGTTGGTGGCGTCCTTGACAATGGTTTCGACGCCGGCGGCGAGCTTGGGACGGGCAGCATCGATAAACTCTTCTACAAACTCGACCGTGTCGCCGAGAACGCGATCCATGTTGCCGTGCCATTGCTGGAACGGAGCCGGGAGGGAACGCTTCAGCGTCTTGGAGATGCCGGAGTCTTGACGGATACTCTGGCCGTACAGCTTCTGCATGTGAGGGCGCTCGACAAGCTGGATATGCATAAGGGTAAGAATGTGGCTGAGGAGAGCAACGAAGAAGATGGCTTTGCTCCAGGTAATGACAACGGCACCCCAAATGCCGGCAAGACCCAAGAAGCGCTCGGGCTGGTTAAGGAAGCGGTAAATGCCGCTGTAGTTGAGCTTGGGGGCGTGGTCGAAGAAGAAGTCACCAAAGAACCATCCGAACTCTCCCAGGCTCTCATAGATACTGGCGGCAGTCCAGATTTGCAGAGCAACAAGCGCAACGCCCAAGACATGTCTAAGCAGAGCCAAGCCGTACTCCCAGTCCGGAGGCAGCGAGTACATCTTCCATGCAGCAGCAATGAAGCTGGCGTAGCACATGGTACAGCTGATATGGTACAGACCCTTCCATTGGCGCCAAGCTTCCTCGGTGCTCTCTCCGTACTTGATAAAGTGGCGCGTCCAGCGTTTCTTGTTGGACTGCTCGTTCAGGATGATACCGATACCAGCCGAGAACCACAATCTCCAGGCCACGGCGTGAGCGACGAACAAAGCCTGGTAGAAGGGAGTTCGTGGAGAAAGCACCGTGACGCTGAAGATGTAAAGCTGGAACAGAATTACGGAGACGTCAGTGACGCGGTGCAAATCGTGGGTCTGCCAGCCCATGATGTTGTGCACGGGCGAAGGCTGAGTGGACGAAGCCAACGGCGGAGCACCATTCACATGACCAGCATCGACGTTGGGACGAACATCACTTTCGCTAGTGAGAGTGCGCTTTTTCGGGGGAGGCGCGTTGTACGTCTTGTCGATGTGGGGGTTTTCGACGAGGGTGAGGAAGGCAAATTGAGCAGCGTGAGCGATGATGGAGATGAATAAGACTTTGTAGCTGGCGGCCATGAGCGAGATTCCATAGAAGCCCGCGTAGCCGACAGAATACATGGGGTGGGGAGCCATCTCGAAGACACCATCGAAGGTAAGCTCCTGGTCGATGAGATAGAAGAAGTCACCCCAGTACCAGGCGTAGTCCTTGACGACGCGGTGGGCATCGAGCTTGACCCAAAGGTTGAAGAGCACGAGAGCCCAGCCAGCCACCCAGCGGCCGATGGTCATGGTGATGCCTTCGCCCTCGGGGCGGCCGCCACATGCAACAGCAAAGCAGCAGTACGAAACAAAATCGCACATCAAGATCAAGTCAACTACTCGGCGGAACACCAGCCAGGTATTGTACTCAATTGGAGCGGTCTCAAACTTGTAGTCGTCGGGGATCTTGGTCTCCATCTCACGCTTGAGCAGCGCATACAGCTGAGGATGGCGGTTCTTACCCGCCGAAGGGTCCTCGAATATGTGCGTCTTCCGTGCCCAGTTGATCAGTCTGAGATGTTCGGACTGCTCCTTCAGAAGCCAGCCAATGCCCACGTTGTAGCCCGCGCGCCAGAACAAGAAGACGACGGCAAAGAAGGGAATGCGCAGGGCGGACGGCAGCAGCCAGAGGGCCAGGAGATGGACGGCAAGGACGGCGAGGATGATCAGGTCGGAGAGGTTCTTTGGTTGCGTTGGGCTAAGGAGCTGCGAGACCATGTCCTCGGTGTGTGGCACAGTAAAGACTGGGGGACGTTAGCATCCGGGGCGCAACGAGGACCGGAGGGCATGGCTCGCCACGGGCTTCACTAACTGGTTCCATCGGGTGTCCTGCCAAATGTCTTCTTCTCTTTTGGTTCATCATTGAGCTTCCTCACCTTTGCGGCGGCGGCGGCGGTGTCATTTTCGAGCTCCGCAGTGGCGCCATTGGCGTCGGGCTGCGGGCGACGCTCGCGCAAGGTGGAAGAGTCTGTTCCTGGGGTTTCGGAGCCTGGCATCGTGGTTACCGTGAGGTATCCAGGGTGAGGGGTGCTTGGCGGAGAAGCGGAGGTGGTGAAGCACAGCGCGGTGCGTGTCGCGAGCGATTTGAGCTGTGCGGCAGGAACTGACGTCAATGGGGAGATGCGGACGCGGTTGAGCGCGAGGGCGAAGAGGACAGCTTGGTGAAAGCTGGGAGAAGGGCTTGGAAGAGCGTGGAGACTCGGCAGTGGAGTGGAGCAGTTGTTGAGAGGATGCGCGCGTGGGGTGCACAACGGCAGTTGCCCTCTGGCGCATCCATGGCTGGGAGCTGCATGTGACAGCGCTCGGACCCTGTTGGCTGCGCCGCTGGGACGCCATCAACCGTCTGACGTCGCGGCGACAGGCACACCAGCCCACGCTCAGCTCACTCACAACCGCTTGCGACTCGCGACCTGTCCCTTCATTCGCTGCGCAACGCTTTGTCACGATGCGGGGGAGTCAGATAGAGTTAGCCACTCGATTGACGACCCATGGTGTTGGACCCTGGCCCCTGTGCCGCCCCCGGTAACCTTCGAAGAATTAAACCCTGGTCCACCGGCCCTGTTCGCAGCTCTCACTCGCTGTCCTGGCGATTATGTGAAGCTATGTTGTTTACCTTTGATCAGTCCTCAGTCGACTCCACGACACTAACTCTAAGCGACAAGCGGAGGCCCGCGGAGTCCTGCAGACACGCCCTTACTGTGCCTTTTAATCGCGCAATTTTTTAATTTTTGCTGTCATTGCTCTCAACACCACTCAGCGTCAACTCTTGATCAAGCTACATAGGAATCGCTGCCCCTCATTCGTTGCGCGCTTAGACCGCCTAATCCGCTGGACCGGCGCCGTACATCCATCTTCGATTGCATCGAGCACTATTGTACTACTATCCCGCAGCTTTATGTATTCGCGCCGCGGGATCCTGAAAAGATGCTATCAAGCCGTGGCATCACCAGAGGTCCGGCCATCGAGTCATGGCCGAAGCAACATCTTCTCGTGGCGGCCACGACTTATTCAACTTCCTCGTTTGCAATCTTCCCCGCTCCGGAGCTAAAAGTGGCCTCACCACCGAGCGCCAGCGGCTAACGTCCCTCGTAGCCGGAAGCCTGCCAAGTTTTTTTGCGGGTCCAGGTCGTGTTCCTCAGGCTTGTGCTACCAGGCTATTTATCCTTTCCCGTTGCCTTCTTGGAGAAAATCAGTTAAAGCCACGTCGTTTCCTATCCGTCTCGTGAACATCTTCGGCCGCACCATTTCCTCCATGTTATTTTCCTTTATAGAGCAGGCAACAAGCATGAATGCCAGTCCTTTCTCTCAACGTAAATGCAGCTTACCCTGGAATTTGTCACGTTTTCACATGGCACAGTTTTGGTAGGGCGAGCCAATCAGAAGCCGTAGAATCCCGGAAAATGGCAGCATGGCCCGTCGTCCCGTCGCAGAGTCCCCCTTGTAGAGTCATTCGTTGTTCGCGTCGACAACCTTTTCAGTAGCAAAAGACCCGCTTATTATTCACAAATTTCTCTATCGATGCTCTCAGTCGTCCAAGACTTGTTCTTTGTCCGTTTCACTCCCATGCTCTGCAGCCGGAAATGCCCAGCAAATCCCGGACCAACCGGCTTTCTTTGTTCACTCCCATCCTTTGCTTTTCCAACCCACAAATGTCTTAATCTAAGAGGCCGTGTTTCTCTGTCCTTCCCACACCAGGAGAAACACTTGTCTCTGCTGCTCTATCTCGCAGCTGCATCGTGCTTGAAATGACCTCCCCGTTCAACGGGGCCTGTCCGGCTCCCTTCCTGGACGAACATCTATTCCCGAAAAGCGGAGGATGTGAGTACAAGTGCCTTAGCCGGGCCCATGCCAATGCTGATCATCGTCCCAGTCTTGCCTGGTCGGGCATGCGCCCTGAACCCGCTCGAGGGTGACAACGCAACCACCAGATGCTGCGTCCCGTGTCCGATTTTCGATTACGTCTACGACGATGGTACGATATCTGCGCTCTTTGCACAAAGAATGCACAGCTGACCGGGATGCAGACTTCAAGCGGATGACTGACGGTGCCGCCTGGGTCCACGTCGTCGGCTTCATCCTCTGCATCTTTCTGCTCATCTCCATGGCCATCCTCCCAACCAACGTCACGCGCCGGTCCTTCCTCAACATCATCCTGCTGGTGGGCATCCTGCTCCTGGAGCTCGGCTTCATCATCCCGCTAGCCCGGCAGCCGGAGCAATGCTACAACGAAATCACGCCGAACGACATGAACACCAGCACAACCTGTGCCTTCTCTGGCGTAAGGCCCCCCTTACCCGGAACCATCTTCCCCCCTTCCCCCCTTCTCTCTCCTCATCTTTCCTCCCTCCCTCTCCCCCACCTTCCGCTAACTCTCCCTCCTCCCAGGCCTTCGCCGCCTTCGGCGGCATGACGCTCGTAACCTGGATCCTCATCCGCGCCTTCTTCATGCACCTGCAAATCTGCTGGGACATAACGCCGACCAAGTACCACATACTCTTCGCCAACCTCAGCGCCTGGACAACCACCATCGTTCTCACCTCCGCCGTCCTCGCCCACGCCGGCGTCTCGTTCCGCTTCGGTGGTTACTGCCACGTCAACCACACGGGCTCGATCCCGACGTACTGGGCGTGGCTGCTCGCGTTCGGCGGCCTCGCCTTCGTGCTGCAGGTCGCGACGTTCGCGTACTGCGTCAAGGTCTACCTGCAGGCGGCGCTGCTGCGGTCGGCGTCGTCGATGTCGGGGGCGCGGTTGGATAGTGGTGGGAGTGGGGCGGCAGGGGATTTGAAGGGGAGGAAGAATAGCGCGACGTTTAGTGCGCAGAGCCGGTCCAGGGCGCGGGCGGCGCGGGCGGCGGCGAGGAGGGTGCGGGAGGTGTTGAAGTTGCAGTGGCGGTCGTTGGCGATTGTGGCGCTGGCGATCTTCACGACGGCGTTTGTGTGCGTCGTGTTTATTGTGCTGGACAATAAGCAGGAGAAGCTCGCGCTGACGGATACGGAGGCGTCGCTGCCGTGGATCACGTGCATGATTTTGACGAGGGATAATGAGCAGTGTTTGGATAAGACGGGGTCGGTGGTCATTTCGCAGCGGGTCGTGGTGGCGACGCTGTTTATACTGGCGTTTGTGGGGGTGGAGGCGTTTTGTTTGCTGTGCAGGGTGGATATGTTGAAGGCGTGGGGGGATTGGGGGAAGAAGATGTGGGGGAGGAGGCCTTGGAGGAGGAGGGATTATCTGATGGGCGGGCCCGAGCCGGAGTTTGATCTCGTGGTGGCACGGAATCAGAGGCTGGGGTCGGCGGAGGGGAGGACAACGTCGCCGGCTCCGAGGGCGGTGTCACCGGTTGAGAGGGGCGAGAGGGTGGAGGGGATAAGTGCCGACAAGGCTGAGAGGAAGGACTCGACAGCTACGGCAGAAGCGCCCCATGCACCGTGAGGCATGGTTTAGGATTGGGTCAGCAGCCATCGGCCTACAATTCGTATCTAAGGTGCTAGAAGATAATGTTGAGGTTATACGGCTGTGCTTCATTCGCTCAATTTAAGACTAGTCAGCTTCATGGGTCCACACACTGTGTATCTTGGCAGCCACGTCTGTACCTTACGTATCCACGTCAACAGCAAGCCCGTGCACGTATAAGCCCCACCACAGCCTCGTTGCGCTTTTACTCTGCCGTGGCTCACAATCCCACAACTCCAGGGCTACACAGCGACACAGTGACAAAGCGACACAGCGACACCATGGCCAATTCTTCTACGTCTCCTCAGGTCGTCGGAACCCAGGAAGGCTACAATTACGGTCAGCAGATCGGTGTTATGAGAGCCCAGAAGGGCTTCAGGATCGGTTCCGCTATTGCGCGGGGGTCTCAACTCCACCGTGAGGTACAGTGGAATACCTGCGATGGCGGATGCGACGGTTTTGATTGCAACTTCAAGATTGGACAAGAGCTACCTTTTCGGGAGATCGACGAACCGACATATGGAGGGTTCGGCATGGTCAGAAAGGTTCGATCGGTTACAACAGGAGCGTCCCTCGTTACTAAGGAAATGAGGTGGTATTCCCGTCTAGGCCAAGCTAGGCGGGAGTCCATTCTCAAAGAGATCAACATACACCGCGGCCTGCGCCACAGACATATCACCAGAATCACTGGAAGCTACGAGAGACAAGGAGGAGGGCGAAAGGAAACCTTTTTCGGAATCGTCATTGAGCCCCTCGCCGAATGCGATCTCGGGGATTTCTTGGAAGAGATCACGGACAACCGTAAATCGGAAAGCTGTGTCAGCGATAGGAAACTGAATATTTTGTGGAATTCCTTCGGATGTCTCGCTTCAGGCTTGACCTATTTGCACAAGGAGAAGGTCAAACATAAAGACATCAAGCCAGCGAATATATTGGTCTACGAAGAGAAGGTCCTCTTGACTGACTTCGGCCTCTCAACGGACTTTTCAGACATTGGTCGAAGTACCACTTCTGGCCCAACTGGCTACACGCCAAAGGTCAGCAAGTTTGCGCTTCTGCTGTCAACAAAGCTAAATATTTTTTTACAGTTTGCCGCTCCAGAGGTACTCAACGGTGAGCCTCGTCATAGGTCTGCCGACATATTCTCGTTGGGATGTGTCTTCCTCGAAATTCTTACAGTTCTCGCGGGATGTTCTTTGTCAGAATTCAGAAAATATCTGGGCTCTGCGGCTGGCGATTCATACAGCCAGAGCATAGAAGGATC
Source organism: Lasiodiplodia sp. COLG20 (assembly GCA_009801085.1). Classification (NCBI taxonomy): domain Eukaryota; kingdom Fungi; phylum Ascomycota; class Dothideomycetes; order Botryosphaeriales; family Botryosphaeriaceae; genus Lasiodiplodia; species Lasiodiplodia sp. COLG20. The sequence continues at coordinate 26,765 of VNWV01000058.1, read as the reverse complement.
AATCAATTGGATATCGGAAATATCCCCCAAGCTAAAACTTCAGGAAAATTTCCTTCAGGCTGTACGGTCCATGCTATCCAAACAAGGAATCGAAAGACCTACAGCCCAAGAGATCTGGACGGTCGCCACTTGCACACCAAGAGCCGGAAGCCAGGATGGCCAAAGACTTTGTGGTGCTTGTTGTCTGGTCACCACGGACCCTTAAGGGCATACATCATGCCAGGAGGTGAAGTTCAATGGGAGTACTTGGTTTGTCCATTTCATGATAGATAGAACAGAATTTGAGGTCACGGCTGCACTGCAAGATCACGTCTGAGAGACTAAAAAACGGTGAACGATTTTCTATGCTCAATCAAAAGAGTGACATTCATTTCATTACATAGACTAAAAATCCAAAAGCTTTCGTGTGATATCAAAAGGGCTAAACATCAGCAAAGAAGATCGCTCATCCATCTAATCGATCATTCAGTAACAGGAACTCCGCGCTTGCGCTCATCATTGAATCGAACATGAGAAGACAAAAAAACTTGGTCGACAAAGGAGAGCGAGAAAAAAAAAAAGAATCAGAAAAGAAGAACATTACCAAGGGCATCGCAAGAAAAAAAGACCCACCCAACTTTTCGCTTTTGCCATTCATATTCTTTTGTTCATCACAACACTCACACCTGCACCCCAAGCCCCACCACAACCTCCGGACCCGGTCCACCCATCAACCCATCCCCACTCTCCTCTCCCACCGCCCCCATCATCGCCATCTTCCCCGCCTTGCCAGCAGCACCCGCACCACCATTCAAATTCTTCCTCCAACTCCTCCTCTTCTTAATCGGATTCGCCGCATTCTCACGGAAGCGGTTAAGCAGCAGGTCGACCGCAGCAGCCGAGTATCCCGCCGCAGCCGAATACCGGCGCTTGTTCTCCGCCGCGGACTCTGCCGCAGCATCGATCGCGGCGGCGACGTTCGTCGCGGCAGGAGGAGGGCTGTTGACGCTGCCGGCCGACGAGAACGACGACAGGCTGGAATCCAGCGCGGGCGGCGGCGGCGAGGCCATGAGGTCGTCGTCGGAGATCATGACGGCGACGGGCGCGGGCATAGCGGCAGCAGCGGGCGCAGCGGCAGCGGGCACAGCGGCAGGCGCAGGCGTGTCCGAGGGCGCGCGCAGCGCGAAGAAGCCGGCGCCGGGGACGAAGGTCGGGCTGGTGGGGTCGAGGCGAGCCTTTCCCTTGCCCTTGTTCGCCGCCTCGCTGTCCACCACCATCACCGCCGGCACCGCAGCAGCGGGAGCAGCAGCACCGCCATCCGGCGCGACATCCTCGTCCTGCTCCCGCAGCGGTTTCTCCAGCCATCCGCCGAAACCCATGTCGCGGGCGACATCCGCATTTTGCACGAAGTCGGCCGTCGTCGTCGACACGTTCATCCTCGAGGAGCCCGGACGGTTGTACGAGGAGGTGGGACGGCCGTAGCCAGAGCCAGGACGGCCGTAGGCGGAACCAGGGCGGCCGTAGGAAGAGCCAGGGCGGCCGTATGAGGAGCCAGGGCGACCGTAGGACGAGCCGGGGCGGTAGGACGAACCGGGGCGGTAGTCGCCGCTCAGGCTGGCGCGGCTGCCCTTGCGGCCGCCCTGCTGATCCGGCACCAGGTCGTCGATGTGGAAGATGCGGCTGCCGCGGGGGCTTTGCAGGGCGGACAGCTGGCGCACGTGGCGGCGGCGCGGGGGGCGGCCGGGCGTGCCGGACGCGGCCAAGACCTCTGCGATCTTGGGCGAGCCGGTGTGGTCGTCGGGCGGCGGGCTGCGGCCGACCTTGAGGGCGGTGGCGAGGTCCCAGGATTCCGGGAAAGGAGAGAGGCAGGAGTCGTTGTTGGCGGCGGTTTCGATGGGCGAGGCGATGGGTTGCGGGTACGGGCTTTCGTCGTCGTCGGCGGCGTCGTTTTGGGAGAAGGAGCCGTTGGCCGAGAAGGAGAAGGAGCTGTACGGGTCGTTGTTGTACATGACCGACGACGGGTTGACGCAGCCGTAAGCATTGTTGTTGTTGACCGCCGCCGCATCGTCGCTGTTCTGCCAGTCGTACAGGTCCTCGGCTGTGGTTTCGGAGTCGAGCAGGAGCGGGGAGGTGATGGCGGGGGTGTAGGCGAATTGCTGGGCGTAGATGGCCTGCAGCTGGGCGAGCTGAAGCTGAATGGCGTAGTGGGCCTGGGTTAGGGCCGTGTTGATCTGGAGCTGCGCTGCTGTTTGGGCCATTGGCATGAGTTGTGGGTTGAAGATCGGCATGGCATTTCCGTTTTGGGGAACCCCGCTGTCTCTCATCCAGGTATCTGCCCTGGGATTGTTGCCGCACTGCTTTCCGCCGCCGTTGCCAGGAGCCATCATTCCCCCGTTTGGTACGGTTCCTGCGAAATCACCAGGGCCAAATCCGCAACCAAGCTGAGCGTTCTTCTCGCCAAAATCACCTGTCCATCCGGGCATCCAGGGGGTAGCGCCAAAGTCAGTTTGAGCCATGGGTCCCGGCATAGTCTGCACGCTGGTCGAGTCCTGTAAAGCAAGCTCTTGAATATTGAGGATACGGTCTTGCACGGATCGCAGATTCTCAAGCAGGGCACGCTTTTCAGCCGAGCAGTTGCGCAAGGTACAGCGAGCGCGCCAGCGGCTGTGCTGAAGCTTTTTCTTGGAAGCACGGGAGAGAGGCAGTTGTTCTTGGCTAGTGTCTTGCGGCTGATCGTCGCCTGCCCGGGTTGCTGGCGCCTTGGGGGATGCGTCGCACGGGTCTCTGGAAAGGGTCGAAGAGGAGGCTCGAGAGGGGCTACACGATGGCGGGGGGCGAGCTCGGTCGGCGGTGGTGCTGGTGGCGGAGGACTGACGCTTGTTACCCGACAAGGCCTTTTCTATCGTGTTGAGTCGCGCGCGAGCACCTTCGATGATTATGTGGGTGCGCTGGAGGGCGGAGAGGATGTATAAACGCTGCTGGTGCAGGACGGCCAGGTGCGGTGAAGGGGTTAATGCCGTCTGGAGAGCTGCTGACATCATGGACCCCGTGCGTCCACTTACTCCTGAAGCTAGTCCGACCATCTGAAACTCGACCGTCTGATGGACCGTTAGCACCGCTTAGAGGCCGCTGTGGACCCTATCGGCAGTTTCACCTTATTCTGGAAGTCTCCAGGCGCTCTAGACTCAGTATATCATGAGTAGAAGGTGGGGATAAGCCGGCGCTTGAAGGACGAGCTGCTACCAAGATGCGCCCCGCGCCGCTATCGTGACGTCCTTTGTGAGCTTGACGCGGCAGTGGCGCTTGCAAGCGTAAAAACATAAAGCTGTACATTTCGCATCTCGTTGTGTTGCAACGCACGTGGGGTTGGGGTAATGGCGAAACTGCAAACAGTCTCAGATGGCTACGCGAGAAACGACAAAGCCGATCCTTTTGTCCGTGTCCGGTGGCACAGACGGGAACCTGTCATGACTTGAGTAGTGGGACAAAGAAAGGCGGAACCGGATGTGGAAACTGCGCCAAGAGAATCCTGCAGGCGACAAAACACAACGCGATTGTGAATGAAGCTGGTAGCCGAGGTCAAAACGAAACTTGCGGGTACAGCAGCACTTCAGCTAAGTACTACGATCGGTGTAGCTGATTGATTGGGCGCAGTTGAAGGTGCAACGATTAAGCATGAAAGAAGCATTGACGCGGGGTTTCGGAAGCACGTGGCCTCGGAAGAGCAAAAGTGTCAAAACAAAAGAAAAACAAACGTGCGGAAAAAAGCACACGGAATAGCAGCGACAAGTCATCATTGGCTGGGCCTAATGCTCTCGGATGTCAGTGACGCGTTCCGCGCATCGGTCGTAATGAGCTGCTCACCGCTGCTGCTGCAACATGCAGCTGGCCGCCGTTGACCAATGGCGAAATAGTCGACACCTGGGTTCGTATGCTGGCTGGCACAAGTTCAAGTCGAGCTTCTTCAGACAAATCGATTCCCCGGCTTGCTGGTACCTTACAGTCGACTCTTCGCAGAGGATCAAAGCAGCATCAAAACACAGTAGACAAACAGCGGTTCATCTCGATCATGCCACGGCGGAGGCGGGGCATGGCGGCATGAAGACTTGAAGGAAGCGGTAAGAGCCGGGAGGCCTGAGATTGAGCTCTTTTACGATTATTCTGGAAGCAGGGGAAGTGGGGACGAGTCATTGGCAGGGCGGGGACAGAATTCGAAGGCTGACCGCTGGTCTGGGGTCTTGGAATTCGATGCCCCATGCCCCCGGTCGACCACGGTCTGGGTTGGGTAGCCCTGCCGGCGAGAACGGGAGTGCAGCATGGCAGGCGGGAGAGTTGAGCGGGAGGATCTTTGCATGGGGGAAGAGGGGCCGAAATTTCGGGGAGAGAGGAAGAGAGTGCGGTGTGTGGTTGTGGTGGAGAGCGGGCGGAGAGGAAGAGAGGCCGAGCGGGTACCTGCAGCCGACCAACCAAAAACGCGCCTTCCCACCTGTCCCCGGCCCAACCCCGGCAGAACCGCCAAACCAATCGCGTCGCCGCGCGCTTCCCCGCCTTGCATCCCCGACCCCTCCATCTGTGATACGTCAACCACAACCTCAATCTATCCCGCCAGCCACTCGTTTGCCATTTCCCGCTTCCGCCTCTTGCGCGCATCTGGGATCTGCTCCAGCCCCTGGCCTTCGCCACTCTATCGAAGACCAGGCCGATCTCATGACCGGCATCAACCCTCGTTTCAATCCCCTCGGCCCTGGCGCCGAGGCATTCGACGGCCCGGATGGAGAGTCGGCCGGCATCAATTGGTCTGACCCTGCAAGTTTCTCCAGGTTTCTATCACCGAATCTCCCCGTACCCGAAGCGGTCTCGCCTGAAGAGGTCCGTGCAAAGGCCAGGAGCCACTCCGCCCAAATCTTCCAAGCGTGGAATTTCCTCAATGCGGCAATCGAGAGGCACGAAGCCACCATCCAGAAGCGATGGTTCAAGAAAACCAAAGAGCAGCGCCGCAAGGTCCTGCTGTCGGCCTGGCCAAACATGCCTTCTACTCACCGCCCGGACTTGGAGGCTTTCTTCACGGGTGAATCCGACTACCAGCGCACCACCGGCACAAAGTTCGCAGACTCCTACAGGTTCCCATACATCAACCAAGAGGATCTGCTCAAGCCCAGAAACTTGCTCCTCATGCTCAATTCCCGTGCTCGCAATCCACCTGACGCCTTCGCTATGGCCGACTACGAGGCTGCGCATTTCGGATACACATCCAGAGCTTTGGTGGCACCGTTCCTCAATGAGTACACCATGATGTTCACCGCGAGAAGGACCCCAGAGACATATGGCGAGCTCCTTTCTTGGGATGATGATCCTGACTCGTTCGAGTGGATGACCTCTGGCAAAGGGGTGCATCCCGGTTACGGACTTCATATTCTTGAGGCTCAAGACCGTGTTCTGAACTTTCTGGTTGAATGCTGCAAGCTAATCCTGCACGAAATTCAGCCTGAAGCCATGACCAGTGAACAATTCCCCGTTCAGCCACAACCGCCGTCCGTCTCCGAGAACGAGACGGGGTTCAGCTCACTGGCGGTGGTAGCCTCCGAAGCTCCTTATCGCGCCCCGGCAAATCTAGACCTGAAGCGGCTTGAGTCGCTGGTTGCGTCTAAGCTTTCGGCCGCCGAGGACCATGTGTGGGCGCTGCGCGAAGATCCTGGCTACTTTGCCGATTGCGTCACAGACTACAAAGAGCATCGACAGGAATTGATCCCTGATTCCAACGGCAAGCCTCACCCTATTTTCAGGCCCGGCCGCGAGAATACCTTCTGGAATCGCGTCATTGGCGAAATCATCGCCAACGCTTATCTCCAGTTGGAGCTCTGGCACGAGTTTCGCGATCAACTAGCGAACTTGCAGCGGCTGCAGGCGAAGTACGCTCAGGACATCTCCATCGAGAAGGATCTGCCCGACGAGTACCTCACTGCCATTCTCAAACTGCAGCACTACCTCAACCATGCGACCAAGGGGCCCATCGGACAGTTGAAGCAGGGCGTTGTTGCATCGCCCCCACTGCGCCGCTTCTGGGTTAGAGAGCCCCCGGATGACCCGCAGTCGACTAGGATCCGCGTCCGGGAAAAACCTGGCAGCGCGTCAGATCAGACCCGACAGCGCCTCGTGTGGCTGTTCAACGCTATTTGGGATGATGACCGCCGGTACCTTGCCGGGATCACCGTTTTAGTGGATGAGCTGGAGCGCCTGCTCCAGAATAACGCGGACGCAAGGGAACTCACTTCTCCGTACATTGTGGGTGTTGTCTCAGATCTTGCCGTAATGGTCGAGTGCATCCGCCACATCAACCTGTACCAACCGTGGGCGCAGACGTTCGAGTCCCATATGAGAGGAAAGGAGGGGGAGTTCACGAAGGATTGGGCTGAACGAACTAAAGGATGGGTTCAGTTCCTGGCGGTTGCTGACGGAACGTCTCTCGCCACCCTGGGTAACCCGTCGGACCAAAAGTTCTTTTATCCGGTCGACAAGCGGCGGACTCGCGAGAACGTCGAGGCCATGAGGCGAGCCGAGCAGAACCTGGACGCCTTCTGGAGCAAGAGCGACGAGCACATGCTAGCCAAGAAGCGGAGCCTGGACAACACTGCGGTGCGGCAGCTGTTGTCACAACCTCGGATCTTGCAGAGAACGGCGGAGTGGATTGAGCCGGCCAAAGCTCCCTCGACCCCAGCAGGGGATGTACAGTCCCTGTGCAAGCCTCTGTCCGAGCTCTACTTCGATCTAGAGCAGCGGACAGAGCAAACGATCGACCGTTCCGGCGCGTCCGCTCCCAAGACCAAGGAGAAGACCAAAGGCACTGCACAGACGACGGCCAGATTAGGCACGCCACCAGCGGAGCCCCTTGAACGCCACCGACCCGGCGAGCAGCCAGTGTTTACGGTTGACAAGAGGGCGCAGAAGGCTTTCTCCACTCTCTTCTTCACCCCCTCGGCTTCGGCACAGCCAGGCGAGGTGGCCTGGGCAGACTTCCTGCACGCCATGAACTCCACCGGCTTCGTACCTGAGAAGCTGTACGGGTCGGTGTGGCAGTTCAGCCCTACAGAGTTGGACGTTGAAAGAAGCATACAGTTTCACGAGCCTCATCCGTCAGGCAAGATCCCCTTTCGGACGGCCCGCAGGCACGGGCGACGGTTGAACAGAGCCTACGGCTGGCACGGCGGCATGTTCGTCCTTGCCTAGGACGTTGGACCAGACACGTGGGAAGGGAAGATCGAGGCGGGCAAAAGGGTAGGCAGAGCAGGCAGTGCACGCCTCACGGCTATACGGAAAAAGAAAACGCCATGGCGTCTCGTATGTGCTTTATCGATTTACGTGTGTTGGGGCAGCAGTACGCCCAAAGTGCCCGCAATTCATTGATGGGCGAGCTTTTGTGGATGATCTGGATCAACGCCCTTGGCTGAGTAGCGAAATGACACGGTCAATTGATTGGCACGCGGCCACCGATACCTGCGCCTATTAATATCCGGCGGGGCAGGCCTCGTTACATCACACAGATTCTGTCGGAACCGCGTCGGCCGCAGGGCTGAGACTGGTGATGGGTGTCAACCTCGAACCGACCGCGCCTCCTGAAGGTGTTGAGAATCAAACCGGCATCTTCCGGGCAGCTTACGACCATCAAACACGACTGCGCGGCGCATGAAGGCTGCTACCGAGCATCAAACGAGGTCGCTACCGATGGCGATGGTTTTGGCGGGAGGGTTTGCGCAAGTGTCTCAGCTCGCTGACCAACTGACGTGACAGCGATGATCGGAACTGTCGCTGCGCTGTGGGTTCGGGGATCGCCCATTGCGAATTTTCTCCAACACGAGGGCCACACTGCTCCACGAGTCGAGGACCAGGATTGTGGAGCAACACCCTCATGTCTTCCAAATCCCCCGTGGCTTGGACGCGTCGCCAGCTGAAGCTCCGGTATGTTTCTTTTACGGTGGCGTCGCAACAGCGACAGGGAATATCCATTACGTACGGAGGTGACCGCTTCCCCGTCGCGGCACCTAACGTGGACGCTAGGACGTTGCACGACTCAGGCGACCACGGGCCGCGCAGTAGTGTCGAACGGGCCGCCGAGCGCGACTGTAGCTAGTTCGCTTCTAGACCCTGGCAACGCTCCTTACTCGAAGGTTCGGCGCCCCTGGTGTTTTGATACGGCGAAACAGCCCACGGCGGCGTGATTGCGGTGGCGATTCTCGTCGACTCGCGACGCCGGCGGTGCGGATCTCAAAGATCGGTGAGCAACAAGGCTGAGCGGCTATCACGAGCGCCCGTATACTGTGGGGGGCGGGTGAGCTGGCAGTCTGCTAGGCCCTTGACCGGCTCTCAACAGCCGCGATGGTGAAGAAATAGCTTCGCGGAAAGACGAGCTTGATAGGCAGCCGGCGCGGCCGAGGTCGCAAAGCGGCGGTCAACAGCGCAAACGCGTCTGGTCCCTGCAACTGTTCTCCGCAACACGGGGCCCGTGCCACGCGCTCGCCTAACGCGCTACTTTTGGCGCGTCCGCTGAGCTTAACGTCCTCTCGGGCCGGCCCAGTCCGAACAAGGTAATGGCCACACACCGCTCTCAGCCCGCCGACGCCTTCAACGATCGTCTACCACCGCAGAAAAAAGGGGCCCTTCAGCTGGCCCCACTGCGCCATGTTCGACGCCCTTTGCCACGGCGACTGGCCAACGCCTCCGCCCGACGCCATCTCCACACCAGCTGAGACCCCCTGCGCGGCCGATCCCCTCCTGGCAGCACGCGGCCAAAGTGACCCTTAGTCGTATGTCTCATGCCAATATCTGTCCCCTCCCAAACTTCACTCCCCTGGAAGCGGTACTTCCTCCCTTTTATTTGGCAATTTACCTTAATGAGCTTCACATGACGTTTCAGGCTGACCTCCAGAGATACATATAGACTACTTACCAACGGTCTTGAATCTGCAAGAACCCCCGACCCTGTACCTTCATTTCGTCCCGCCCGACCTGTACCCGTAATTTTCCCTATTCTGAAGCCACAAAGGCGGTGAGATCAGCAGTGATCAATGCACCCTAAAACGAAAGACACGAAGCTACCCAGCTTCCTCCAACGTGGCAAGAAGCACCGCGTACGCAAGGGTATTACCGAAGCACTGGGGGTTTTAGGTCTGGGAGGAGAAAGCGAGGAAGGTGGGTTCTCCGAGAAGTGGGCGCTTCTAGATTGCTTCTATCACGCCGCACCGCCACGCGCCGCCCGCTAACTTTTTACCAGTCGGCATAGCTCAAGGTCTTGCTACCTCCTCATCCTTCGCCTTCCACCCCGCAGCTTCTCAAAAGCTACCCCCTCCCACCAGATCAAGCTCAACCTGGTCAGGAGCATCATCCTCCAACGACATGTCTATCCTCTCCAACCTCAAAAAGCCTCGCGACTCCGGCTCCGCAGCACCCTCCGCCGCGACCAGCAGATCCACCTCCCAGACCCTCCAGCCTACCTCTGCACCTCGTGCCTCGAGGTCCCTTCCCGTCCCTCGTCCTTCCAAGCCTGAAGCTGACAGGATGTCGATCAACTCTGCTGCCGGCACCGTCGTGTCGGAGACAACCACAATTGCCAATGATGAGTCGATGCTGAAGAAGGCAAAGAACTCGATCCGCAGGGCCGTCTCGCCCTCGCCGGCGCCGAGGAACAGGGTGAGCGAGACTCAGTTCATCCAGAATGTTCACGAGGCCCAGCAGTCGTTGCGTGCCAAGCTCCAGGCCGAGCTCAAGGGCTCCAAGGAGGAGTCCCTCGCTGCCGGCATCACCATTGAGAGCTTCCTCAGCTACATTGGTGCCGAGCGTCTGAGGAGGATGCCTGCCAAGGGCAGCAGGTGGGATAAGATCCTGAAGTGGGCCGAGTACTTTGCTACCTCGCTGTCCCTCTTCGAAGAGGCGGTTGAGACCTTCGTTGCCTCCAGCCAGGAGGCCGTCGAGCTCATCTTCGCATGTCTCCAAATCCTTCTCCAGGTAAGTCGATGCCATTGACTAGCCATTGGCCTGCCATTGGCCTCCCACGACCTCTTACTGACGTGCCACAGCTTGGTCCTGGTCAAGGTGAAGCCATGGAGAGGGCCTTCTCCATCTTCCACGAGTATGGCTTGGCTTTTGCCTTCTACCTGAAGCACTACAGCCTGCTCCGCACCATCCCCGAGGCCAGGTCGGAGCTCAGCCTCGCTCTCGGTGACATGCTTGCTCTTGCCATTGAGATCACCATCTTCTACCGCAAGAGCATCAGGTCCATGTCCACCACCGCCGTCACGGTCGACTTCAACATTACCTTCGGTCGCCTGATGGAGACCTTCATTCAGCACAAGGACAGCATTGCAAACATGTTCTGGACTTACCAGCTGAAGAACTCCCCCGAGATTGCCGGTATGTAGCCATTGGCCCGTGCCACCAAGCTCTGCTAACGTGCCCAGACATCCACGTCTCGATCCAGGAGATCCGCCTGTGGCTGCTGCCCCAGGACCGCAACCTGCAGGCCCTGGTCTCGGGCCGCCGCGCTACCCGCAACCTGCGCGCCGAATTCACCTGCGAGTGGTTCGACAGGCCCCTCATTGACTTCACGAGGAGCAAGGACAACGTTCTCACCATCACCGCCGAGACCGGTGCCGGTAAGAGCATTCTCGCAGGCTGGATCCTCGAGAGGCTGCAGAGGCCCATTGGCAAGAAGACGTACCAGGCCATCCACGCCACCGTGGATAGCCAGGTCCCTGCCCAGGCCACGCAGATTGCGCTCGTCAAGACGCTTCTGCACCAGCTTCTCGAGCAGAACGTTGGCAACGTCGCCCTTTACAGGTGCCTTTCCAACGTTGTCGAGCTCGACACCAACACCAACAGCACTCAGGATGCTGAGGACGCTCTGTGGTACACGCTCGAGACCGCTCTCAAGCCCCTCAACAACGTCGTTCTCGTCATTGACGGCCTCGACGCTCTCGAGGGCGACGAGTCGGAGAAGTTCGAGGCCTACGAGCAGCTCTGGAACATTGCGGCCAAGAACAAGAACGTTCGCGTTATTATTCTCAGCCGCCCCATGTCCAAGCCTTGGCCCAAGCCTACCCGCGCTCTGACCATGGGCCCCGAGCGCACCACCGGTGACGTCAAGCACATGGTCCGCGCCTACCTCTTGTCCCGCGGCATTGGCAACCGCTACGAGGTCGATGAGGTGGCCGAGCAGGTCGCTCAGCGCAGCAAGGGCTCGCTCACCTGGGCTGAGCTCGTGCTGCAGCTGTTCGGCTCTGCGAAGACCATCACCGAGGTTCAGACGACCGTCAAGGACCTTCCCAGCACCACCAAGGAGGTCCTCGACAAGCACGTCAGCACCATCTCCCTCAAGGGCGATGCGCGCCTCATCTTCGCCTGGCTGCTCGTTGCCGACAGGCCCCTCACCACCACTGAGATCCAGTGCCTGCTGGAGCTCAACGTCCAGAAGGGCACGCACCAGCCGAGGTCGACCAACATCATCGACGACATCCAGAAGGCCTGCGGTTCTCTGGTCATCGTCCAGGACAAGACGGTCCGCTTCCGCAACGAGTCGGTCAGGCTCCACCTGCTCGAGCTCAGCAAGGAGAGCAAGTACCTCATGCCCCCGGCCGAGGCCCACAAGGACTTCGCCACCAGGCTGCTGCTCTACAGCAAGGTCGTTGTCAGCCGCAACACCGAGCCCTCGATGGAGGACCTGAGCCCCCGCGAGGTCGACTCTCTGTTCCGCTCCAACGCTCTGCTCGAGTACGCCACCCGCAACTGGCTCACCCACTTCAAGAAGTCTCCCTTCTTCGTCGAGGGTCAGCTGCAGGCCATCACTCCCGAGCTCAAGCTGGCTTTCCCCAGCTCGACTCTGCTGGCCCTGCTCGAGCGCAGCACCTGGGAGAAGCAGACTCTCCTCAGCAAGGCCAACGAGCAGCACCTCCTGGCTCTCCGCATCCGTCAGCAGGCTCTTGGCGACACCCAGCTCTGCACTCTCCAGAGCTCCATCAACGTCGCCCAGTCCTACAAGAAGCTCTCTGCGCCTACTGAGGCCAGCAAGTACTTCTTCCAGGCTGCCAAGCTCGGCCAGGCCGTTCTCGGCAAGGCCAACGACCTCGCCATCTCTTGCGCCACTGCCACCGTCGACGCGCTCGAGGGTGTCAAGGCCGACACCCGCAACGACGAGATCACCCGCAAGGAGGAGATGCTCAAGTACGTTGTTGAGACTGAGAAGCAGCGCTACGGCGCCAACAGCGCGCTGGCCACCAAGTACAACAACCAGCTTGCCCAGCTCTACACGGACATCAAGGAGAACGACAAGGCCGAGGCCGTCTACCGCGATGTGTACAAGCTCACCATCGCCCAGAACGGCGAGTTCTCTCAGGAGGCCACCCAGGCCGCCGAGAAGCTCAAGACTGTTCTCTACAAGGAGGCCAAGCACGAGGACGTCGTCCAGTACACTCAGCCCATCTTCGAGTCTGCTGAGCGCAACCTCGACATCTTCGACATCCGCCGTGTCGAGATCACCCTCCGCATGGCCGACACCTGGGAGGAGAAGGAGGACCTCATCCACGCTGAGGAGCTCTACATCTCTCTCTGGCGCGGCCTGACCGAGTACTGCCGTGCCAACTCTGGCTCCAACGATGCCCACGAGCGCAAGATCCAGATCAGCATCGCTTACGCCAAGTTCCTGAAGCGTCACGGCCGTGAGGCTGAGGCCCAGAACATTCTCCACGGCGTCTGGCTCGACTACCAGCACCGCGAGAACAAGTCCGAGGCCGTCGTCAAGCAGCTCAACCAGGTCGGTGAGGAGCTCAAGGCCATGGGCATCCTCGAGACTGCCATCGCCGTCTTCAAGTCCGTCTGGGGCTACTTCAAGGGCACCGGCCAGCAGAACTCCACTGCTGCCGTCTCCACCGCCGTCTCTCTCATGGGCGCCGTCCAGGAGAAGGCCGAGAAGAAGAAGGAGGAGGCCAAGAAGGAGGCTGCTGCCGCTGGCACCACCGAGGAGGATGCTGACTTCAGCGAGGACGAGGCCGATGACGAGGCTGACGCCATCCTCGACGAGGTCGTCGAGACCGCCATCGCTGCCGCTCCTGCTGCCACGGCCGGCGCCACTGGCGGCGCCACTGGTGGCGCCAGCGGCGGTGCCAGGGGTGGTGTCAAGATCCAGACGCCCACCATTGAGCAGCAGATCCAGACGGCCGAGACCCTCTCGACCTTCTACATCAGCAAGGGCCGCTGGAACGAGGCTGCCGATGTCTGCACCAAGATCCTCAAGCAGCTCTGGGTCAACCTCGGCGTCGAGAACAAGTACGGCTTCCCCAAGCACTTCACGACCGTCTCGATCAAGTTCGCTCGCCGTCTTGCTGTCTGCTACACTGAGTGCAACCAGACCGAGCAGGCCGAGAAGGTCTACAACCACCTCTTCCTGTCTGCCCGCTCCAGCCTGCGCATCCAGGATGAGCTCGTTGCCGAGACTGCCAACGACCTGATCGAGTTCCATCTCCGCACCCAGCAGTACCAGAAGGCCCTGGTCGTCTACCAGCAGCTGCTCGAGAGCTACCGCACCACCCTTGGTGCGCGCAACCCGCTCACTCTCAAGACGCTGCACACCATGGGTGACCTGTGCTTGAAGTACCGCCTCAAGGGTGCTGACCAGTACTTCCTCGAGATCACCAAGGCTGAGAAGGGCCAGGACGGCGTCCTCACCAAGGACGGTTTCAAGGCCGCTCAAGCCCTGTCCAAGATCTACTACGATCAGAAGCGCTGGGATGAGGCTCGCAACATCTACGCCACCGTCTGGATCACCTACACCAAGAAGGCCAAGGAGTACGATATGTCGCCCGAGCTGGTCCAGGTCCTCTTCAAGCGCTACCACACGGTGCTTGATACCCACCTCAAGGTCGACGTCAAGACGGTGCGCCAGCTCGCTCTCGAGTACCGTACCACGGCTACCGCGCACTACGGTCCCGAGTCGCAGATTGCCACGACCGCCAGCCTCCAGCTTGCCGAGGTCTCTCGCAAGATCCCTGAGCACCAGGAGGAGGCCGTCAAGATCTGCGAGGAGGTCGTTACCAAGGCTGCCGAGAACCCCGACAAGGCCAAGGCGTCGCCCGCTCAGCTCACCCTTGTGGCTACCGCCAAGCGCCACCTTGCGGCTCTCTACGCCACCCAGAACGCCAGCGGCCAGGTCTCTGCCGAGTCCAGCCAGAAGGCCGAGGGTCTCTGGAAGGAGCAGCTCGAGATCAACAAGAAGCAGCACGGTGTCGCCCACAAGTCGACGCTCGCCAGCTTGTCTTCTCTCGTTGGTGTCTGGGGCAAGTCGGAGAAGCCTGAGATCAAGAAGCAGGCCGAGACTCAGCTCCAGGCCACTGTCGTTGAGGTGCTCACCGCCCCCACCGCCAGTGACTCGACCAAGCTGCACGAGTCTGGTGCTTCCCTGGCCAAGATCTACCTGTCGGCCAACATGTCGGCTCAGGCCTGGGCTCTTCTGAGGGATCTGCGCTTCCAGATCATCTCCAAGGAGGCTCGCGGCACTGCCAAGGTCAACGTCAAGCTCCCCGAGACCGTCGACCGCCGCAGCATGGTCTTCATCGCTGCCTTCGAGGAGACTCTCCGCCAGACCGAGGCCGTTGATGCCACCAAGAAGGTCACCTTCTCGGACATCATGACCGACATGCTCACCGAGGGCATCTTGTACGACCGCTACCACCTTACTCTCCAGAGCAAGGAGGTCACGATCGAGAACAAGCTGTTCGATGGTGCTCGCCTGTACGCCTTCCTCAAGGGCAACAAGCAGAACACCGAGCAGTGCCTGGCCGTCGAGGAGACTCTCTTCAAGCTCTTCATCGAGAACTTCGGTGCAAACATCAAGGTGCAGAACGTCGTCACCCGCACGTTCTTCATCGCCCTCCTGGAGCAGCTCGGCCGCCTCCGTCACCACGAGGACCTCACCGTCGTCGGCTGCGAGGCCGGTGTCGCCAAGGTCTACTCGCTGCTGGAGGCCGACCAGTTCCGCCAGGCCTACGAGGTCGCGCTGTGCGTCTACCAGTTCATCCAGTCCAAGGATGGCTTCAAGCAGTCCAAGAACATCCCGCACAGCTTCAAGCTGTCGCTGTACCTCGCCGGCCTGGGCGTCAAGAAGAGCGCCGATGTCAAGCTGCAGGGTTCGATGATCGAGCTCTCCAAGGCCGTCCTTCGCGAGACCCTCACCGCGTGCCGCAGCCTGGACATCGACCTCGTCCAGCTCCAGGCCGCCGAGCTCAACAACCTGGTCCGCCTCATGGGCGAGCAGAAGAACTACGAGGATCTCGAGTGGCTCCTCACCCAGCTCTGGCACTCTCGTCTCGTCCAGCGCTCGTGGTCGGCAACCACCGTCATCTCGGTCGGCCGCCGCCTCGTCGAGGTGCTGTTCGTGCGCAACAAGCAGGACGCCTCCATCTCTCTGTGCGAGAGCATGACGTACAACTTGCGCCGCACCTGGGGTCTGCTCGACCAGGTCACCATCGACCTGTTCAACCTCCTGTCCACCCTCTACGTCGCCGCCGACCGCCACGCCGACGCCCTCGCCATCCACGAGGAGATCCTCCGCGCCGTCCTCCAGGACGACGAGTCCGAGGACGTCCTCGACGACGCCCACGCCGCCCAGATCGCCGCCGACCAGCTCGACCTCATCAAGCGCGTCTACGCCCGCCAGGGCGGCTGGGGCGACGAGGACGACGACCTCTCCGCTCTCGTCCAGGACGTCGTCGACCAGTACGGCGATGCCTCTGAGGGCGGCCGTCTGCAGTCGTTCCTGCCCGTCGACAAGTGGAGCACCAAGGCCCCGCCCGCCCACGACACCTTCGGCACCTTTGTCCTGCCCCAGGGCTGGGAGTTCTCGGCTGATGGCGTCCTCGCCAACGGCGCCGTCACCCAGCGCAAGCCCGACTACCTCCTCCGCTGGCTCCAGGTCAACCGCCAGCAGAGCTTTGGTGATCTTGCCGCCGAGGCCAACAAGCAGGACGCGGCGGATTCCGTCGCCGTTGCCAAAGTTGGCGGCGGTGCCCACGGGAGTGGTCCGATTCCGATCGTTGTTAACGGCCACTAAGCGGCTCGCGCTGCTGATGAAGATGTGGGGATGTGGTAGTGGGGACGTGAAGAAGGTTGAGGAGTGGTGGTGGTTGAAGGAGATGCGGGTTGAGGAGGAGAGGTGGAAGAAGGTCGAGGTGAAGTGGAATTTCGACGGCGAGTGGTGGTTGTTGCTCGCGATGGAGTGGGTGCTGCTGCCGCTTTGCGCGGTGGTGGTTTGGCTGTATTATATCGAGGCTTGGACGGCGTTGGGGGACGGTGTTGTCGTTGTCTAATGTGTTAATTGCTGCGATGGATGGATAGGCGGTGGGGGGAAACTGGTTCGGTGGTGGGACAAACGGCGGTGGAAAAACTGTGTTCAAAAAGTGTATTGTTGTTGTTTTTGCTGTACTTGCTGTCTTTTTTTGCTGTTTGTACTGCTTGTTTTTGTTTTTATTGTATTGCTTTTGTCTTATCGCTGTACTTTTTGTCTTGCTTGTACGTTTGTACGCCTGTTTGCTCTGCTGTATTATTGCTGTTTTGATTGGTGTATTGATAGCGTTTGTTGCCTGTTGCTTTTTTCGCGCGCGTGTTTTTCGCCAGTGATGTGGACTCACGCTCTCTTACTACCTCTTTTTCCTTATTCTCTATTCACTTTACAACGTTTCTTATGTCTTATGTTTGTATGTCTTGTGACTGTAATTATTGTAGCTTCTCTGTACATTTGTGTACTCTTCTGTACATTCTGTACCCGCGTTTGTAAGATCGCGTAGGAAGTCTAGCAAAAAAAAAGAGTGTTTTGCCTAGAAATTAAGCTGTTCTCGTTCCAAATGATCGTCTTCCTGCTTCCGCTACGTGATCGTGTTGATGTGTTTAGTAAAGTGACGTTCTCCTTGAGTGGTTTCCCCGCCACGTATATGCTGGAAATCGGCCTGTCCAAAAACAGAATGAAAAAGAAGCACGGCAAGAAGACGCCTAGCCATTCGCATGCCCGCACTACCCACACGCCATGACACAGTCACCACTCCTATCGTCATCGATACCTCCCACGTTGCTCATACGCCGGCAGCCCCGCTGGATACCGATGAAACTCCTCCACCTCGCCAACGGGCGACGGCAACTCCGTGATGTTGAACTCAGTCGGCATCTCGGCGATATCATCCTGCTGCTGCTGCTGCTGCTGCTGTTGCTGCTGCCGTCGTTGCTGCTGCTGCTGTCTCCATAGCGCTGAAGACGACGTCATCGTGCTGTCCGGCGACGGCAGCTCGTGCCTGACATGCCTAATCGTCATCCGCACACCCGCCTCGAGCTGCTTCTGTCCAGGTGCTGCTGCGCTTTCAGGCGGGAGGATGCGGCTCTCGTCGTCCTCTGCCTCTTCCGGCAGCCGACCATCGGCGGCGTCGTGATGGTGTCCTAATGCCTCGCCGCTGTTGTTGTTGTCGTCTTCGGCGCTGGCGAGCTCGGTTTTCTCCTTTGAGTGCTGCCGCGAGGCTGTTCGCTTGCCCCAGAGGTATGCGACGAAGATGAGGAGCGCGATGAGGATGATGCCGAGGGGGATGCTGACGCCGAGGGCGATTTTGGTGGTGTGGTGGTTGGTCTCGCGGCCGATGCTGCCGTTTGAGGTCTCCGCGGATGGGTCTGGGGAGGTTCGAGCGGCTGTGTTTACGGGTGTGGAGGCGGTCGTGCTCAATGTCCGGCCCGCAGAAGAGCCTGTGACCGACGCTTCTGACCATTCGGTAGCGGTCGCTGCTCCTGAAGGCAGCAGTGACGACAGTCTGGAAGTAGCCAGCTCTGATTCGAGCGACGCGAGGATGGAGCTCGCCTCGGGGCCCGACGCGGCTGATGCTACCACGGAACTTATTGATCGGGCCAGAGAGCTGGCGGATGCCGCTTCGGCGGAGTTCAAGGCCGTCTGGACGACGGAGATTATGGATGACCCGAGAGAATTTGCGTCGGAGACTATTGCGGAGATGTCTATCCGCTCTTCCAGCCGGGCTGGCGTTGACATGGTGTTTTCCATCTGTTCGTCTACCTACGGTAGACGGCTGAGTCTTACAGGGTCTTGGAGGTAAGTTTGAAGTAATTTGATGGTATGGTTTCAGGACCATGGATGGATGTCTGCGCAGCTGCAGACGCCATTGTGCAAGGCTTGCGCTCTTTAACTCATAGACTCTGCTGCTCGGAATCAAGACTCCACGTCGAGAGGCAACAATGCTCAGCTCGTTGATGTCAGGAGCTAGGCAAGGTACACATGCTAGTTTAGGGTGCCTTTCATTGCGGTTACTTCAGCTGCTGTCATTGGTTGGGGACGGTTAACGCGGGAGGTAGGGCCGGAAATCAAGAAACGGAGGGACGGACTCCCGACATGACCTGCGTCTGAGGGGCTTACAAGGGTTTTTATTTGCCCAAGAACAGGTTTGGAGCGTTTTTTAGGGAGCCGACTTCCCGCTCGCTTCCGAGTGAGGAAGCATCGTGTGCGTAGTTCCTTCATTCGGACAGTCGCCGCGGGACGACTACGTTCAATGCTGTCTTAAGCCGTTCCGCTAATTATGTGCTTGTCAGTTGCTTTGTTGAAATCAGTCTCGTATTTTGTAGCTGCTTCGTTGTCTTTAGTTCGTTTTCTCTTATACCTTGTTGTGAGAAACGGCTCGTTCGCGCACCAATTCCATCTGCACTCTAAGAAGATTACATTTTACGATGACACAACCAGGCTTTATAATGATTTAAAAGAATTTCAGAACTGTTGATTTTCTAATGAGTACAAGGCTAAAGAGGCTGACTTTCAAGTTTGCCTGCAGAAACCCATCAGCAAGGGCAGCCGTCAGGGCGCGCGATGGAACCGCCCCTGCGGGGTATCCAGTTTTAACTCCACGATGCGGGGTGGATCGACCTTTGTAGTGCCTTGTACGAGAACGTATTGCTATTGTCTTATTGGTGGGTGCTGTGGCGACCCGTCGAAGGATCCGGTGGCGTTGAGACGGCTCGCCGTCCGCGCTAGAGCTACGGAACCACCGTGGCCCCGCAGCCGGCAGTTAGTGGGACTAACTAAGACTTCAGGTCGCACATGAGATAAACTTTTGCAATAATACTAGTAAGCAGAGTGCTTGGTTTGCCCCTCCTCAGCCCAGCTCGACTCTGGAGTAGAATCAATTTCACCTCACGGAATACCAAAATGGATTATCTCCAAGACTTTAGCTGTTTATTGTAAGCAAAAGCTATTAAAGCATTTTCTTTTGGGCTCAGTCAATAGGATATACACTCTTTCATTTGAAAATATTCAAAAATGTCGCGTGTAGTTAAAATAGCCTTTGAAGTCTATATTCAATTAAGTAGCGAGGTCCTGTCTTAGTAAATACGGCCAGTAAGTCAGCGAAGGCTTTATCAACGTTCTTGTAAGTTGTAATAAAGCGAGATTTGTATGAGTCCTTAACCGTACACGAGTTCGAGGAGACGTTATATGCTTTAAGAAGAATTGCTGTAATCAAATAATAATGCCTCACTTAAAAACATTCTGATTGCTTTGTAGTATCTTTTCTGTGCACAGAATGCTACATCGCACACAGTATCGGATTCTGAAATCTAATATCCCAAAGATCTGTCCACCTCGTTGATGAGAGGCTTGCCACTGCTCCTCCTTGCCAGATTGTACGCCAGTATCTTGCAAATCCGCTCGTAGTAGTGATTCGAGTTTCCAGAACAGTGAGGCGTGAGAATGAGATTCTTGCACTTCCAGAGCTTATGATCAGCCGGCAAGGGCTCCGGCTCTGTGACGTCGATAGCAGCGCCTCTGATCAAGCCCTGGTCCAGCGCATCCACAAGATCATCAGTATCAACGATAGACCCTCTTCCGACGTTGCTGACGTATGTGCGTTTCTTGCTCAACAGCTTGAACTGCTCACGTGCAATCATCCTGCGCGTCTTTTCGGTGCCGGGCAGGATGATAACGAGCAAGTCCAGATCGGAGGCGAGGAAGTCGTTGAGCTGATCGGGTCCAAAGAACCACTTTGACGGAAACTCGCCGTTGGGGTCTCCGAGTCCGGGCTCAATGAAGGAGTCGTCCTTGCGAGACTCGGGAGTGGGGCGCTCGTGGAGAGTGTAGGCGTAGACGTCCATGCCGAATGCCTTAGCAACCCTCGCGCACTGGCGGCCAACGCAGCCGTAGCCCAGAATTCCGCTAGTAGCAGATTAGCCGGACGATTTTGTTTAGAGAAATCATAATGGAAGGTAGTGGGATCATATGGTCCACGAGTCACGAGATATCGCGGTTACATACACTCGCAGTCCGACGGCATCTTCAGTGTCGTCGTCAGATACAGGGTCAACCCATTTGGCCATGCGCTGGTTCTCAAGATACTCGGGAACTTGAGATAAGATGTTAGAGACTTGGTTGCATCATGCTGATGGAGTACTTACTGTGGTGTTGAAATGCCAAAAAGGTTGCAAAGACCCATTCGGCAATTTGTGGTCTAAAAACTTTATGAGCACAATTGATATAAAGGGGGAGGTGTGGTACCACTTACGGGTGTAAACCATTTGACGTGCAAAATGAAATGTCCGTATCTCTGAACAGTGGCAGGTCCAAAATCTGATTGCATCCAGCGCTGAGCAGCTGAACATACTTGATGTTCGGTGCCAGCTCTCTGGTTGGAAATGATTTCCAAGTGAAAAGAATGGTCACCTCCTGCCACGTCTCGGCAGGAATATCTGCAGGGATCTTGTTGGCGTACATTTCGACTTTGTAACTTTTGACGCGGAGTCCAGGGCTAGTTTTGCCAAGGCTCTCAACCCAATTCGGGTCAGGAGTGAATGGCATAAGAATGAGAAGGAGATCTTGGCTGGTCATTTTGAGTGAAGTCGAAATGAAAGATGGAAGATGATGGGGTATGAGCAATCGAATACAGATAGCGAGTAGCGACGACTACCAGCCATTTTATCCCCAAGCGTGTTAGTTGGTAGTTTGAAATCAATTGTGTTGCGTTTCATAGAGTATCTGACTCGGCTCTGCGTTGGCATTTTTGGTGTTCCCCACGACGTCTATTGATCACGATAACGCATCTTCCCCGCACAACATTTTTGACTCGGCTCAAAATAGCGGGGCAATCCAAGCCTAACGCGAACTTTGACCACTACTTTCTGGCGCGGAGATAGATCCCCCGCACATGGTGTCATACTGCCCAACAAACCGTAGAACAGAGTTTGTTCGACACCAACTACCCCGTTTCTGTTTTTTGAGAAAGAGTCTCCGTTTTGCCCCACTCATGTGAGCTGAAAATTAAAAGGATCTTCCATTCAAAAGTTCTGTTAGCCCATCATGCAAGTTGCTTCATCCAGCGACAGCCACAGTGAACTCTTATCGGAGATAACCTCGTGGCGGAAGACTTAAAACAACCGGAAGACACGGACACAATGATGTAACAAGAAGGGACTAACAATATTTATGCTTCCGCGTATTTCAGAGCTATCTCGGCGTATGCAAAGAAATTCAACTTCGGAAGGCACATAAGCTCGTTTCATGTTGGGGGTTCAGGTTGCTGTGATGTTATCTCCGTGTATTCAGATAGGAACCATCGACCCCTGCTTAACTCGGCTCAACTGGTGACTCAGCCGAGTGTGACTGTCAGAGTACGTTTTTGGATGTATCTCTTCTCGAACCCCGCACTCCAATGCATATGGATGCATTATCAACGACTGATGATTTTCCAGTGGGCTGCTGGCCGGCTCGTATACTATCGATCCGAATGCTCTTTAAAACATATATTAACTCCAGCTCAGCTATCTGTTCTTCGGCAAGATACATTTGATTCAGTTTCAGCGTTATTTTAGTTTATCTGCAGTTCCATCCAGCTTTGCTTAGCTTTTGCAGCCTTTTGCTTTTTTTTTCTTCATACCACTACCGCGAACGGTTGTGTTGACTCCTGAAGCAATGGCGAACCGTCAACGTACTCTTCACCCAAAGATTCTCACTATCAAAGACCTCAGAGAAGAGGCATCGAAGAAGCTGCCACCCATGTATAGAGGTACCGCCAATCTTCTCTTCAATCCCTCTACGCGGCTCTCCCAAAATTCAATCGTCTCAAATCTAACCGCATCCCTCCCCCACCAGACTACTTCAATGAAGGCGCCATGGACATGATAACGTACGTATTCCCCCATCCTCCCCACTTACCCCACCCACGCACCCGTCTACAAACCTATCAACTAACTCCCCCACCCTAGCCTCCACGACAACGAAGCCGCCTTCACCCGCTACAAGATCCGCCCCCGCATCCTGACCGATGTCTCCGCCGTCGACACGTCCACCACCATCTTCGGCCAGCGCGTCGCCTTCCCGCTCGGCTTCGCCCCCGCCGCCAGCCACAAGCTGGCCCACCCGGACGGCGAGGCGGCCACGGCACGGGCGGCGGCGCGCGTGGGCGTGTGTATGGGGTTGAGTGCGTATGCGACGACGGGGTTGGAGGAGGTGGCGGCGGCGGCGGCGGCGGATGAGCTGGGGAAGGGGGTGAAGGGGGTGCAGGAAGGGGAGCAGAAGGGGGAGCAAAAGGTGCAGGAGGGGTGGCAGGGGCCGCCGCTTGCGATGCAGTTGACGATGTTCAAGGATAGGGGGGTTTCGGCGAGGATTTTGAAGAGGGCGGAGGGTGAGTAATGTGAAAGAAAGGGGAAGAGAGATGGGCGTTGGGTAAGAGATTGCTGATGTGATCTGTGTGCACTGCAGATGCGGGATACAAGGCTGTGTTCTTGACTGTTGACTGCCCTGTCCTGGGTATGAGGCTCAATGAGTATCGCAACAACTTCGCGATGCCCGACGACATGACGTTTCCGAACCTGGCGGAAACCCCTGATCAACCGATCAGCCTCGCGGATGGCGATGCCAAGTTGTCTTACGGTGAGTCAGCTCGCCCAGCTGTGTGAATTTCGTTGTTTATAACAACGATTTGATGGCTGCAGTACCAATGATTACTAATGTGCAACAGACAGCGGTCTTCTTTGGGAAGACGTCATCCCGTGGCTACGCTCTCAAACGAAAATGGAGATCTGGGTCAAAGGCGGTACAGTCCCTCCCACTGCTATTCCCCTTACGCCAATTTAACTTTTAATCTTATAGTTTATACCGCCGATGACGTTATTCTCGCTATTAGACACGGTGTGGATGGCGTGATTGTATCAAACCACGGCGGCCGTCAGCTGGACGGCGTGCCAGCGACGCTGGACGCGCTGCGCGAGTGCGCCGCTGCTGGTGCAGGCCGTATCCAGATTGGCATCGACGGTGGCATCCGCCGGGGAACCGATATCTTCAAGGCGCTGGCTCTGGGTGCCACGCATTGCTTTGCGGGGAGAGTTCCGATTTGGGGTCTTGCGGTAAGTTGTATCCCTCTTTAGAAACTTCGTGCATTATTGTTGGATTATGCCATTGGGTTAGTGCTGACAAGTTCGATGTGGATAGCACGACGGACAGGAAGGTGTTGAACTCGCATTGAACATCCTCATGGCGGAGTTCAAGATGACAATGGGTTTGGCTGGGTGAGTACCTCTCGTCCTTACAACATTACTCTTTTACCTGAGGACTGACTTGTTTCACTGCGGCTCAGGTGTAAGAGTGTGAAGGAAATCTCTCGGAGCCACCTCTCTATACTGGGTATGGATGGAGTATTAAGTAAACTATAGGTATACAGATGTTTGGTTCGTTCTTCAGAATTGTGTCAATACAATATGCCTTCAATTGAAACACTAGAAAGGGCTACTCGAGATGGGATTAAGAGTACATGAGAGCCACCACCCTCTCAAAGTAGCCCGACATCCTCTTCTCGGATTTCCACTCGCCCAAATGGTCTAGACATGAAGCGCACTTCGCACGAAACACATATATTGATATTTCTAAGCTATTGATAGCGCGAGAACACTCTCAGAACAATTGAACTTGCTCGGCCCCAAGATCATGGTAACTATCACGCCAAATTCCACCAAAAGAGAAGTGATTGTGCACATATAACCAAGGTAAAAAAAACTCTCCAACGACTTTGAAGGCACGTCCAAACTTTCTCAAGGCAAACAACTGCTCTGCACCATCTAACTGCCAGATCTGATCACCTTCCTGTACTTCTCTCGCGCCCAGTCCCGCCCCTGCGCTAGTGCAGAACCTCTTTGCCCCTCCTTCCAATGCTCTGTCAGTCCATAGTGGCCAATTTTCAGAGTCGCGGAACTGCCAATTTAGAAGCCATCCGTCAGTATCAGTTTCCCAACGAGACTCGACAATTGCCAAGTAGCGACCTCGAACAAAGAGGTTTCTAGAACCAGCGGGACAGGCCGCACTTGCTTGTTTGTTACCAAACAGTGTATCCAGATTGGCGCCCTTGAGAAACTGCTTGATGTACTTGATCAGGGGTTCTCGGCGTTTTGCTGACCAGTCAGGTACCCAGGAAGGCAGAGAAAGGACATTCTTCTCACCCGAACAGTACGCCAGTACATCGAGCTTCCGAGAGTTCTTGATGATGTACAGAGTAATTCTTGTGTACACCTCTTCTGTGTCCATATTATAGTCCGCTATAAGCCCGTGCTCTTGAGCCGAATCAATCATGCCAAACAATGCAAATACTTTATCTCTTGGCTCTGTGGCGTAGCAGGCGTTTGTGCTACTGAGAAGCTGAAATATTTCAGTTGCTGGAACTGGTTTTCGAGGCCCAATGCTGAGGACTCCGGGGAGTGGGTCGCAGATTGCCCCCTCAAGGGTTTTCACTAATTGAGCGAACATGAACCCCTTTCGAATCGAATCGAAGCTACCACATGTATTTTCCCCCATTAAGATCGCCTTTCGCGCTCTCGCCACTTCCTGTAAGACCCATATTCGGGTGAACCAGGGAAGGCGAAGCAGCGATTGACACCACTCGCTTTCAAGTGCAGATGGCTTCTTAAGATCATGATGTAGATTAGGGAGAATGATGTCCGCTAAGGAGCTTCCCAGATAGATCAGTACTTGGGACGCATTCCCATAAATCTCTGACATGAGCCCAACTTGATGGCTTCTCTCCGAGACATCAGCCTGATGTATGCAAAGCTGATCCATCCAGATCAGCCTGGCTTTGGTCCGCATCCTCACACGTCGCAAGGCTGCTTCACCATTCTTGGTAACGGGAATACGCCCTATATCGCACCAAACGTATGCTGAGTATTCTCGATCTCCGTTTTCGTCGGCCCAAGTGTAAGATAAGGCTTCGTATGCGGGCTGGTCCTCAGACCCGAGTATAGCTTTGATAAACCGACCGAAGATCGGGCGTGATGGAGGCCCTGGATCAAGTACGAAAATGCGAATCTCCTTTTTGGCCTCGCACACCGGCGAGTACACGTGCTGCGTTTGGTCTTGTGGCGATAAGTTGTCGGACTGCTCCGGTGAGGATGCATTCAGGGGCGTTTCCCTTACTTCGTAATTCTATTACTTGTCAGAGTTATTAGCCTCAGACCTTTCTTCTAAATTGACTTGATTCACATCATTCGTGGTGGCTGACCTTGACGTCCCTGTTAGCAATGGCTGAGGAATCGCTCTCCGAGCCAGCTTCTCGTCCGCATAGTAAACAATTCGCAGGAGCGATACCATAACAGCCATTTCTGAACGTAATTACTGGTGGAGAGGGCGTTGTAGAGTCTTTCGAAAGCATCGTCGTTGTCTGATGCCGGTCATGCCATGTATTGACAGATCCTTTCAAAGCAGTAAGCTCCTACTCGCACAGGTGAGATTGGCATACTGAAAAACTAACCGTAAGGCATGATGCAACGGATGACTTTGACGCCGCTTCAATTGCGATGAGGAGGAAGAACAGTTCTGCAAAACCTGACAGCTTTAAAGCTGGAGCCTGGATGGCACAAAGCTGAAGCGGGGCACGAGATAAAACGAGACCCGTAGTGCTTACGTTGCTGCATCCCTGCAGCTCGGATACGAGAACCCAGCGCAGGGCCTTCGGAAGACTCGGGCGCCGACGCTTCGACTACAGACATTCGAAAGGAACGTGGGGTACGCGCACATTTGCGGAATTTTCCAGACATCGCGCAGGATCCCCGCCTCGTACGTACACGCTTTTAAAGTTGCAAGCTCTTTGTAAGGTGTACGCCTGGAAGTCGTCGCCGCGTTCTAAAAAATAGGGTAAGCAGTGCTGTTCTCCGCGGCCTTGGTCAATGTCCTATTGGTTCTACGTAGTTTTCCAGATTGCTCTCCCGTGAAAGCGCTAGGCCGGGGTATAAACACTCGGAATCGTATTACCGGCATTCGCTGCACTTGTGTCTTAGCAATAGACTTCAAACTGCATCAAGGAGGATGAGAACTTCCATTAATTACCCATATTTGTACATGTCAAGCTAAGTTTACTGTCATACCGTAATCTGTCTATCGTCTGGACATCTTAGAATAAGAAAGCAACAGTACAGAAACCCCTTACGGAAGGGGAGTCTAAGAAGAACATAACGCTGGCAAACTGTTAATAGGGGTAGAAACGCTACGGGGAACTGTCGGTGAAGTGTAGGTAGGAAATTCTGTTGTTCACCGACACGAAGGCAAGGAATTCTCCTGTTCACCCACATGAGTTCAAACCTAAGCAGATTCCAGAAGCCCCAAGCACAAGGCACACCACCCCTCTTCCTCAACAACCTCCTCAGGCAAGGAATTCTCCTGTTCACCCACATGAGTTCAAACCTAAGCAGATTCCAGAAGCCCCAAGCACAAGGCACACCACCCCTCTTCCTCAACAACCTCCTCA
>VNWV01000057.1:0-48579 GCA_009801085.1 Lasiodiplodia sp. COLG20 | reverse complement strand
CTCCTTTTTAGCGGATAACCCTCTGAGTGTGTAATTTCTGAATTTACATTCAATGCTAACTGCATGTAAGAACGTTGACATGGACATGAAATGGACAATGAATCTTCATGGGGTGAAGCAGAAGGATTAGACTGCTCCAACAATATTCCGATACATTGATTTCACATCATAGAGGCGGAACGGCAAATGCACCTTGCCTTTGAAGAAGAAGGGAGGCCGAGAGTGTATTAAGACTACTCTAAGTGGAACTTGCTGCTAGAGAACAGCTTATGAGCAGAATCACTATCTTCCGATCACCTTCTCACTGGCTCTTGGTAGAAAGAGAGGCGAAAGAAAAAGTAAGGATTAAACGCCGTCGTCCATGAAAAACCACAACAGCCCATTTCCTACTCAACGTGGGCCTGGTCCTTAGACAGAGGCTTGTAAGTAATGCCCACGAGGTTTGTGTCAAGAATGACAGCCGCCATGGCAACCCCCTCTGGGCTGTAGATGAGCTGGGCCGTCAGATAATCGCCCGCTGCATCGCCCGGCCCAACCTTTGTACCGTTCACCGTCTCGACGACTGCACGTGTGAAGTCGACTGTACCAAAGTCAGGAAAGGGCGCAGGCAAATCCCCCTCATATGAATCAGTAACCGTCCACCCGGCGTGGAAACCTTGAACGGGAAGATCAGTGGAAGGATTTCGTGGTATTGTGGCGATTGCTTCCTTCTTTCCGCTGCCGCTGTTGATATTTCCGTTGTTTTTGATGGACGCGCGACCGCTGGTAGCATTATCGAGCTCGAGACGTACAGCCAACACGTCACCTTCGGAGATGGAGAAGTCGTTGTCGAATGAGTAATCTGTGTTACCCCATTTCCAGAAGGGCTTGTACCAGATTGCTTGGTCCCCTTTGGAGTTGATGATGAGCTTGACACCGACCGCGGCAAGTGAATCTTTTTCTTGGACAGAACCACCAATGCTGACTGCAACGGCGGCGGTGTAGTTGAGATCTTCGCTTGGATCATGGACTGGCAGGGAAGGCCGAGGCACAATAAAGGTGCCCTCAATGGCTTTGTAGTCACCAGCAAATGGCTGGTAGAACGTGGCACCAGCACTGCCGCCGGGGCGGTTGGGATCGCCAGCACGCTTTCAGAGATGTGGCGCTCCTCCTGGGCATACGGCAAATAGGCGACGGTGAGCTCGTGGCCACGCACGATGGTCTCGGTCATCGGCCTCCCGTCGTCACTAATGGTAGCAACAAGCGCGCCGCCCTCACCAGGGCCGAAATTCTTGTCATCACTAGTGTAGGCGATCGCATCAGTGAAAGTGACATTACCAAAGTCCGTGAGCTTGTTGTCGATAGGCTCCGAGATGAACCATTCCGCATGCTGGCCGAGTAGAGGCGGAGCGCCGGGAGGAGCTGTCAAGATCTTGTGAACGCCCCTGCCGGTCGTGTGATTCTCGACAATTGCAACGCCATCGGTGGCTGAGTATGATTCGACGCGCAAAGTAATCGCATCACCTTCGTGAATAGTGAGTTCGACGTCGTCGAAGACCGGGTCGCTCTTCGGGTGCCACACGTGGAAGGCGCGGTACGTGGCTGTGCCAGAAGGCTGGATCGACCTACATAGCTGATGTCATTTGCAAATAGTGTGCAAAGATGGCTTTACCTACAAGAGAACACCGGCTTGAATCCAGTAGTTGTTGTCATTGCCGACAGTGCCACCAAAGCCGACTTGGACGGCGGCCTCCCAGTCGACGCCATTCTGGGACGGAGCATCGACGGGAACGGAGATCTTCGGGACTGTGAAGCTGCCTTGAATCGCGGTGAAGTGTCCAGAGGGAGGCTGCTTAAACACCGCGCCGCCCCACTTATCGTTGTTGGCAGTGGGAGTCATGATGAAAGTGCGCGTGGCATTGCCAAGAGCGGCCGCGAGGTCATGGTCGATCTTAGCAGCGTTGGCATCGGAGGGAGTAGCGAGAGTGAAGCCGATGAGGAAAATGCCTAGGAGCATGGCAATTCCTCCAGGGAGGGGGTTGACGACTTTCATCTTTGCGATCAAGGCGAACTCTCAGCTGCCCAAGGTCAGAGGGAAGTTTGTTGAGCGAAAGCGTTTCAACGGGAGTGTTGGTGTAGTCGATCACGCTGAGGAGGGTAACGAGGGTGTAGAGGAAGTGGTGGTGCAGAGTCGTGGAAGTAGACCCTACACCAGCCTCGCGACGCGTCGGCGCTAACCAGAAATGGAAACGGCGGCAAGGTGCAGAAGGAAGGTGCGACCTGGAGCTTGCTCTCCTGCTAGCAATTTTCCTAGCGCGCTCATGCGTCCTCGTTTTTGTCAACCCTCTATCTTCGAACCGCATCTCGTTTATGAAAATAGTGAGAAAAAACGACCCGTAACAATACTTAGGTAACTTGCGTCAGGAGTTGAAGCTATCTTCCGGATGTGAATGTAGAATTGATGATTGTACATTCATGTCTGGACAATAGCTTCAACTACCCATGACATGAATAATAATAAAAAACAAGCCAACGGTAGCTTTCGGGTGCAATTGTTTACGCTTTGGACTGACCTAGTCGCTTATTTCGGGAGTCGGAATCAGCCCTCCGTTCCCTGATGCAGCTCATCCCCGCTCGAAGCAACATATGATTGCAAGGCAAACATCACAAGGCGGCGAAGAGTCGCAAATCTAAAGTGATTGCATGTGAACATTCATTCATGATTCGAAAAACAGTTGCACTACATCTCTCCTCATTTGCCTTCCCCTCAATCCGCCTCTTATACCTTTGTCATGTTCTCCCTCCCCTCGACACTCCCCTTGCCCTCTGCGCCCACATGCACATGATGCGCATCCTCCACGCCCATTAAATCGCCGCCTTTCTCGACGTGGTTCGAGCCGCCGAACAGGACGTCGATTTCCTCGAGGCTGACCTGCTTGGTCTCGGGGATGCAGAACCAGACGAAGATGGCAAGCAGGATGTTGATGCCGGCGAACATGTAGAAGGCGTAGAAGCCGCAGTTGTCGAGGAAGGTGGGGAAGAACTGCTGGACGATGGCGTTCGCGACGTTCTGGGTCTGCGAAGCCATGCCGACGGCTTGCGCGCGCACGTTCATGGAGAAAATTTCGGAGGTCCAGATCCAGACGGTTGCGCCCCAAGAGGGTTTGTCTGTAGGGGGAGGCTGTGTTAGCAGTGAAAAGTAGAGAAGCACACCGACAAGAGGAGAACTTACAGAAAAAGGCGAAGAGGAACATCAGAAACACAATGGAAATGCCGACGGACTGGGTCTTGGTGGCCACGCCATCGACAACGATGGATGGGGTCTGCGTCTCGACGGTGGCGGCGATGACCATGCAAAGACCCATGCCAATTGCGCCGACGATGAGAAGCGCCTTGCGGCCGAAGCGGTCGACGGTCCAGGTGGCGTTGAGCGTGAAGATGATGCTGAAGGTGGCGTTGAGGGCGTTGATGAGGGCAATCTGCGAGGCACTGGTGAAGATTTTCTTGTAGACCTTGGTGGAATAGGTGTTGAGCGTGCCCTGACCGGTAACTTGTTGACCGGCGTTGATGACGAAAGCGAGCAGCAGACGCTTGCGCACCGATGGATCCTTCCACAGCGCGGCGTAGCCCGAAGAGATGGCCTCCTTCTCGAACTCAAGCGCCTCACGGATCACCAGGAGCTCGTCTTCGACGTCCTGCTCCGTGTCGCGGACGCGGCGGAGCGAGGCGCGCGCAGCATCAATATTGTTGCCCTTCTGGATGTGCCAACGCGGGGTCTCGGGGATGAACCAGAGCTGGGCGAGGATAAGGATGGGCATCAAGAGCTGGAAGATGACAACCATGCGCCAGTCCCACTCGCCGAGGCCGGCCTTGTGCTTCTGGCAGGCAAAGTTGATCCAGTACCTGGAGATATGTCAGGGCTTACACCGTGTGCGTATGGTTCTCTGATACTTACGCAATAAAGGAACCCACGCTGTAAAACATCTGCCAGAACGACATGACTTTTCCGCGAATCTCAGAAGGTGCAAGCTCTCCGATATAGATAGGACCGGCGGCTGCAGTACACAGTTAGAGGCAACCAAGCAACACGTGACGGACAAATGGTACGTACTCAGTGCGAGGCCCTGGCCCAAACCAATGATGACACGGCCTCCAATGAAGCAGCCGACATTGCCCTTTGGAGAGAAAGCCTGCATGAAGGTGGCAACGATGACGAGCAACGATCCAGCTGCCATACCGGCGCGACGACCAGCGAAGTCGGCAAGCGGGCCACCCATGAAAAACCCTGCAACAACGGCACCGACGGTGTAGGCGGTGTTGATGGCGCCCTGAGTTTGCGAGTTCTGTTTTGCATCCATGTAAGCGGGTGAAAGTGCTTCGGCGTGCTTGGGAAACGTACAGGGTTGCCAAACCAGTTCATCCAATTATCGGAACCGAGAACCGCGTTGTACACCGAGGCATCGTAACCGTAGAGGACCATGCATGATGCGGCGACGAGAGAAATGTA
This sequence comes from Lasiodiplodia sp. COLG20, assembly GCA_009801085.1. Lineage (NCBI taxonomy): Eukaryota > Fungi > Ascomycota > Dothideomycetes > Botryosphaeriales > Botryosphaeriaceae > Lasiodiplodia > Lasiodiplodia sp. COLG20. The sequence goes on along the minus strand of VNWV01000057.1, from coordinate 44,093 downwards.
CCTGTGGGAAGTTTAACTTTTGTTGGCTTATTGGCGTTGCGGGTAGGCGGGCGTGGCGAGGCTTACCAGTTGTACGCTCTCTTGGCTGTCATGAAACCCATGCTGAGCGAGGGGTGAGAGGAGCCGCCTCTCAACGCGCTGGCAAGATGGAAAGGGGATGAACAAGAAGAACGGCAGCCTGGCTCAACGACAGTGCAAGAAGAGGGCCGAAGTGAGGAGAAAGAGAAGCGTCCCAGGGAGAAAGACGTCGGACTGGGGATGCGAGAGGCGAGAACAAGCTTGCGCCGAGTCCTTATAGTCGCTTGGGAGAGTCAAGGCTATCAGCACCCTTGCGGCGTAGTGGCGGGCAAGGGCAGCCATGCAACGCCTCGACGCACGCATCAGGCCCCGGAAAACCACCAATTAGCTCGCTTCGTGGCGTCCGGGGCCTCTGGGGTTGAGCACGGGCGTCGGCAGGATGGAGGGTGTTTGGCTGCAATCCGGGGCCCCGGGCAGCGGCGGAGCCCTCGGGGTGGATCTGCTGCGATTCCTCCACATCTGCGCGCTGCGTTGCGGGCGGCGGAGCGGTGCGAAAGAGGCGTCTGGAGGAATCCAAGGACAGGGCGCTAGGGCGCGGTTGCTGGGAGCATATTTCTCCACCAATCGCCCACGCTCAGGCTAGGCACTTTTGCCGGCTGCCATACGCGTGTCATCGCCTGCAAGCGACCCAGAGCCCGGCCCTCGCCAGCAGAGTTGCACCAGGACCAAGCCTCGGCTGATGCCGACTCTGCCGTCGTCCAGTGAGGCGCTTCTGGCAATATATCGAGATTTGGCCATTTCTCTTACGGTCCGGACGTTGCCGTGGATGCTGCTGCTGGACCTGGCGCGTGCCGCAGTCGCACGAGGTCCCCACCAGCCGACAAGCTTTTCAGGGAAATAAATAAAAAATAATGGGCAGTGACGTGCCGGACCCTCTCTCAGTTTCCCCTTTCGCTCTCTTCTACGGAGACAAGGACCCCGGCTGATGCAAGCGGTCTGCATTGTTATCAACCACCGGCGCACCCAGTTTTGCTTGCGGTGCAGTATCTTGCAGCGTTCAGGGTAGTATCAACACATGTCTTGTGCTTTCGGCGCTTCGCGGCTGATTTCGATCGCTCCACGGGACTGGGCGAGCCGCAAGCACATTGAGTCGCGTAGAGACAGCGATGGCGCAACGGCTGCATGGCAAGCGAAAAGAAGGGGAGGGTGATGGGCAGGGGCACGCGTTGCATTGAGGTGTGAAAAAGGCAAAAGCTCAATCAACACCACGAGAGGAGGTGCCGTGGGGACCCCGGCGCCCTTGATTGGCTCGTCTCTGCAAGTTGTGGGAAAGAGCCCCACACACCTGCACCCGCTAATCTCGCGGGGAAGCCGCATCTACAGGAGGGTATTGCAGCTGACGGCTAGCGAATTTATTTCGCATACCGTGGGCAGTCGAAGCTATCGTCCGGACGTGGATGTATAATTATTAATTCCACATTTGCGTCCGGACGATAGCTTCAACTACCCACATATGTTTATTTTTCTAAATATTCTTCGCGCTAGCTGTCGGCTATAGCACCCCTGCATAAAACGTTGTTTCACCACAAAACGCTGGGCCCCCTGGACTGTTTGGACCCTTGCTTGAATTAATTTGGAGGAGGGCCTCGCATCCCGATTTACATCTATGACCGCCGCTGCAAAAGAAAACCAAACCACGATGGTATAAGGGAGAAAAAGAATGCAAGACTCCATATCGCCCACCTTGGTATCAGCCAATCCGCCTCCACGATAATGAATATTCCCAGACTAGAACAAGCCCTGTGTCTACCGGATCGCCGTCCATGCCATCCATTTCGTACCCGTCACTCATCCGCGGTATCCGACATCCTCGTCGTCGAATCGCACCAGATTGATGATATCGGCTTCCTCCATGTTCCGCAGCGGCTTAGTCTGGGCCAGTTCCATCGCCTTGCTCATCACCTCACTGATCCGGCATTCACATTCGGCTGCGAACGCTCGCTTGAGCTGGGAAATGAACGACTTGCGCGGCGGCGTGCCGTCTGCGTCGTCCGTCTGCATCTCTTCGAGGCTGGTGTATCGGACTTTGAGCACGCTGCAAAACATCAGCTCAGCTGGCCCTCAGGTTTTGGTAAACTGAAACACTCACTGCTCTGCCCTCTTGTCGTGGTTCAGCGTGTCTCTGTCTCAGTCGTCAGCCACGAGAAGAGCGAAGCCTAAGCAGCTACTCACATCACAAGCTCGGGACCGGCCTGGAGAATAAGATCTTCGAACACAAGGTGGATGTCGCTGCGAGCTGACGGGTCGTCAGGCTGCGAGTCCCGGTGGATGAGGCCGCTGCCGCCAATTTGCGCCGCCCGGATGCTCTGTGCGAGCGCGACGAAGATGGTAACGAGAGCGTGGAGGGGCATGGACATGATGAAGTTGACTTTTTCGTCATAGTCCCCTATTTTCATGAGCTTCCCGCCCCAAACGAGGACTGTGGTACATACAGCGTTCGGACAGGCGGTAGAGGAGCAGCATTCCGGCCTTGAATATCCGGTGCCATCCGTGAAGACAGCAGCATACTGGCGCGAGTCCGAAGACTTCGCGGGTCAACGTCGCCAGAGCCGTAGAACGACGCTGGACCTCTGCTAATAAGCTAAACGAGAGGCCAGGGGCGCATCCGACATTGCTGCCTACCGCGGATTCATTAGCACAGACTTGAACTCGTTCGAGAAGACGCAACCAAACTTACATGTTCCACACTGCGGCGATACGAGGTCCGGAAAGTAGGGGATGACATGTAGCAGCTGATTGGCGGCATAGCCTTTGCACAGCGAGCGTTCATAGGTATTGAGGATGTGGTGCAGCCGCCGGTCCACGAGCTGCAAGTTGCGCAGCATCGCAAAGTCGAATTCGGCAGCACCAGCGATGTCGAGAACTACTTCATTTGGTAGGTCGTTCCACAATGTACCTCTCCGCTTGTCGTCGTTAGATTGCATCTTGGCGGGGATTGTAGATACTGCCGTGGAGAGAGCGGTGATTGCAAGAGGAAACGAAGAATTGATAGTTGGTGATATAGATGAAGTTCTTCCAGATACCTTGATGGACGGCGAGTCATGGTGACTAATCGGGGCAGCAGGACAACAAAGTAGTCAAGAGTCGCACTATCTTTGTTCTCAAGGTGCTCGTGAGCGAGAGGCGTGACGAGGACTGAGCTGCGGAAGTCGCGACAAAGGCCAAACACGGACCCCGGCGTCAGGCACATGCTGCCGTGTCGGCGGCAACCACATGATGACTAAGACCCACGCGCTTGGTTGGGCTCCGCACCCTCATGCACAGAAGTTTCGATGAAAGCTTGTCGTCGACAAACATGCACCACAAATGCGAATGGCCGAATCATCTCGCTCCCTTGCGCTGCGACAGATATACAAGACTCACCATTTATTAGACCTTGACGGGTGCCTTCCATTCGATGCTCCAGAAGGGTCACGGCTGCGGAAAGCTTGCGGAGAGCTTATTCCCCACCTCGATTTCGCTGATGGCGCACGCCGTGGGAGATGTGTGTTGGTGGTTACGGCACATGCAGCGTCCAGACCGCGTTCTGAGTCGTTGCATCAGAGCTTGGCATCGAAATTTGGAGTGGGTCCAGATCTCACATCTTTCCGCTCAAAGCCGGCTGCGCTTGGTGATCCGGGCGCCATCCGCATGCGCCAATGTGAGCCACCGGCTCGCACATGGTTCAACACGCCAAGGCCTAACATCCACCCGCGACGTCATAGACTTCCAGACCTCCACGCTTTTTGGCTCCGAAGCTCACCTATTAACACAACTGGCTCTACCGCTTTTGGTCGGATGTCGATACCTCCGAGTCCCGTCGGACCCTTCAATGCTCGGAAGACCGTCCGCAGGGCTGGCTATGACGATGATTGAAAGAATGGCCGAATCAGCTCTTATATATCTGGGCCTTTTCACCGTGCTCCTCATTCATGATACCTGCTTTCTTCCACCGACCGCTGCTCATCTTCCCCCTCAATCATCATGAGGGAGCTCATTCGGGAGTCCATCTTCGGCCAAACTATACGCTTGGTCACCAAAAGAAATTTCCTCCAGTATCCCGAGGAGCTGGACCCGTCGATATGGAAACAATACATCGACTGTGAGAAATCTGGACGACCGGCCCTCCGAAACGTCTCCTTGCCCACTCGAAGGGCCTCCGATGAAGAGTCGGAAGACGAACGCAAGCGAAGCGTCGACGCCGAAAAGGAAGGGAACGACTCAGATACACATTCACCGACTCGGACAAACCAGACCGATGCCACCGCAGATCCGGAAAATGGAAAAGACACACTACTGGTTACCTGGTACGGGCCAAATGACCCTGCTGTAAGAGACACTTCTCCCACAGTCTCCGCTGCCACAGCTGACTTCGTCTCCAGAACCCGCAAAATTGGTCGGTAGGCAAAAAGTTCTTCGTGACGTTTGAAATCTGCCTCTTGACTTTTAGCATCTACATCGGCTCCGCAATTTACAGTGCCGGTATCGTCGATGTTATGCAGAAGTTCGGCGTCTCCCAGGTGGCTGCAACTCTGGGCCTGACGTTGTTTGTCGCTGGCTACGGACTTGGTCCGGTATGGTATCCCCCACCGCGATTGTAATGGTGCATGGTTGCTAAAAATGTCATTCGAATAGATGATTTGGTCACCCATGTCGGAAATCCCGACCATTGGTCGTAATCCCGTTTATTTCCTCACGCTTGTTGTATTTGTCGTTTTCCAAGTCCCCACTGCCCTTTCAGTCAACTTTGGAATGCTTCTTGCCTTCCGTTTTCTGACTGGGTTCTTCGGCTCGCCTGTCTTGGCTACCGGCGGAGCTAGTGTCGGTGACATGTATGCTCCGCGCAAACGCGCTTACGGAATGGCAGTCTGGGGAATTGCGGCTGTATGCGGTCCCACGATGGGACCTCTGATTGGCGGCTTTGCTGCCCAAGCCAAGGGCTGGACGTGGACCATCTGGGAACTGATGTGGCTTTCCGGGTTCTGCCTGGTCTTCATCTTCTTTTTCTTGCCCGAGACCAGTTCGACAAACATCCTCTACCGCCGCACCCGCCGCCTCCGCAGACTCACCGGGAATCCCAATTTAAAATGCGAACCTGAGATCATGGCAGAGCACATGACGGGAAAAGAGATTGCGCTGATGACGCTGGTACGGCCGTTCACGCTCAACTTCACGGAGCCCATGGTCTTCCTGCTTAACCTTTACATCGCTCTCATCTACGGCCTGCTCTACATCTGGTTCGAATCCTTCGTCATAGTCTTCGTCGAAATCCACGGCTTCAACCTGGGCCAGCAGGGGCTCGCTTATCTCGGCATCTTTGTTGGTGCGCTCCTCACTATTCCACCTTTCTTCATCTACCTCTACAGGGTGCAGGAGAAGCAGTTCAATGAGCGCGGCGAGATCCAGCCGGAGAAGCGACTGCCGCCCGCTTTCGTTGGTGCCTTCTGTGTGCCCATCTGCCTGTTCTGGTTCGGATGGAGCGCGCGCCCGGATGTCCACTGGATTATGCCCATCATCGGTAGTGGCTTCTTCAGCATCGCTGCAACGCTGCTCTTCAATTCCGTGCTCAACTATCTCGCCGACGCGTACCCGGACTATGTCGCCAGCGTGCTGGCTGGCAATGACATCATGCGTTCTTCGTTTGGCGCTGGCTTCCCACTGTTCGCGAATGCAATGTACAAGAATTTGGGCGTTGCATGGGCGAGCAGCACACTTGCGTTTCTGGGCATCGCTTTCATCCCGATTCCGTTCGTGCTGTACATTTTTGGTGAGAGGTTGAGAAAGAACTTCAGCAGGCATGCGAGGAAAGATATTTGAAGAGCGATTGGATTATGACTTACATATAGCAACGCCTCGGATTTTGACGACTTACTGAGCAAGCGTTGGTGCCGTCGAGAAAAGGAAAGATTCCTGATATGAATTTTAGAATATGTCAAGCAGTACTACTACAGTACATTTGATACAGTCCTGCGTCTTTCACATCCATTTATTCAGCGCCGTCTTCTCTTCTCAATTAGAGAAGTCACATGAGGCGGCTGGGCTTGGAGTCCACTCCAGTATAAGGACTACGAGCACACCGAGACTTTATTTGTCTACCGACGTTCCACATTGCAAGTGCTCCAATGATAAGCCAACCCTTTTCCAGTAGCATGCAACTGCGCACGTGATTTCGCGTTGGAGCTAGGACGCGATGACGCGGGGCTTAGCTTTTCGCGCTGCCCCGACCGTCTCCACCTCGACACACGTCAACACCAATTCTCTATACAAACACAGCTATTTGGATAGGAACGAAGGAAAGAAGAAAGCCATGAGTAAACCGGTTGAACAAGCGCTTGTCGGCCTCGTACCCGCGCACAATGGCCCCCTCCCATCCGAGTTGCTCAGCGTCGCCGTCTCACTCCTCGCGCAATCGCGCAGCAAAGCGAGCAGCCTAAGGCCCGAGGAGGAGATTGCCCGAACATATGCATGCGCGCATCTAGCATGCGAGAGGTAAGCGCAACAGCTTGATTGACCATTGTCATTGCCGTTTCTTTGCAAGAAGTCTCCCTCGCTGACTTTGACCATGTCAATTCTCAGATTAAAACAGCGTCTTAACCTCCCCCCTATCGTCCCGCGCCCGCCAATTCCTCCCCGCGCCTACAAGAAAGTCTACAACTACTTCGACAGCGCCCTCACCATCTCCTCACAGCCTCAAACCCCAAGCAGACGCGCCGCCCGTGCTGCCGCCGCCGAGTCCTCTGCTACCACACCAACGAGCAAACGCACACCAGCTGCTACAACCGCCACAACACCGTCCCGAACTCCTTCCAGAACGGCACCACACGGAGGGCGAGCAGGCGTACGCACGCCCACAGCCGCGTCAGCAAGAAGAGGTACCGCTGCTGGTGCCGCGTATGACGATGATGGAGTGGTGCCGGCATACGTGACCCCGCTCATCCGTGCGCTAAGCAAGGCGCTGGGCGCCCCGGCGGCGGTGCCACACGTGTATGCGGGCGTGCGGTCGGTACTCAAGGAAGCGACAACAACAGCTGCTAATACCACGCCGTCGCGATCGTCGGTGAGGAAGCGCCGTAGTGGAGGCCAGGAGGGGATCGAGACGCTAGCGGCGACGAATGGCGCGGTCGACGAAAACGACGTCCCGCCGCTTGTTGCCGTGTTGCTGATGTACACAATCATCAGGTTCAGGTTGGGCGGGAGGCCGACGAGCGCCACAGAGCATCGGGAGAGGAAGGAGGAGGCGGTGAGAGTGTTGTCAGAGTGCGAGGCGTGTGAGGGGCTGGCGGAAGAGGAGTTGCTAGCACGGGTGGACCGCTTGCTGGTCGAGGTTAAGGAGAGAGGATGGTTGGAGATGGAGTGGTTTGAGAATGTGGGGCAAAGGGCAGGTGGCGATGGGGATGAGGATGTGGAGATGGGGGAGGATGGGGAAGAAGATGATAGATCGAGACTTGGGAAGGATGCAGCGGAGGTGCCTCCATATACTCCAATGAAGAAGAGGAAAACAGGGGACAAGGGGATGGATGTGCAGGCTGGGGTGTCTCAGGGTGGGCTGGGCACGATGATGCAGGATAAGGTCGATTATCTGAGCGAGGCGAGGAGGGCGGGGTTCTTGAGATGGAAGGCGGGTATCATGAAGAGGGTGGATCAGATTGAGAGAGAGGATGGTCAGGCCATGGACGTGTCTGCTTGAGGGCCAAGAATCAATTCTCGTCGTGAGATTTGGAACAACGCTAGGAAAATTGATGGACACAAATGAGATCTAGTGGACGTTCCGCATGCGGGTGGAGGATTCTTGATATCCTATTTGTGGCAATTTGATCGACCAACAACCTACAAAGGGGTGCTGCAGCCGATGGCTAGCGCGAAGAATAGCAGGGCCCTAGAACATGGCGTAAGTGTGCCTCAGTTCCTTTCTTTTTTTTTTTTTTTTTTTTCTAATGAAAAAGAACGTGAATAGGTAGTTGATGCTATCGTCCGGACGTGAATGTGTAATTATTAATTCTACATTTACATCCAGATGATAGCTTCAACTACCGATGACATGAGAAAGATATATTCACGCTAGCCGTCGGCTGCAATATCCCTCTGTATTGAAACAAGGCTGACATCTAGTGCTTATGGCTTACTCAAAGGGATGCTTCACCCCACCTTCCACGTGAGACCGGGGTATAAAATGATCTGCTGCTTGTTTCCCCGCTCTCTATTTTCTCACATCCGATCAATTTCCGTTAAACGTCGACATCCTCGCAACGAAGGTCGAAGATCAGAGAAAGAGCTGGAGTTTTATAGAAAAGCGTTTGTCCAAGCCGCTCGAATTGCACCAACATGCCTGCATCAGCCACAGTAGCGCGCGAGGAAGCATACGATCCAGCATGGCTCGAGGTCAGTCTGATGCACGCCTTCCAATTAACCATGAGTAGGAGGAGTATTGAGCATTTCTGACCGCGAATAAAAACTCAAATAGCTCGAAGCTGCAATGGGCGGCCGCAAGCACCTGTCGGGCAGCTTCGCGGAGAAACGCGTCCAGTTCAACGCGCTTTCCGATACCATGCAGGCGTTGTGGCCTCGGCCTCTCGTAGACGGGAAAGGCAAAGTCGTCAATGTCGAGGTCGAGGGTATGCAAAGTCTCCTTCGCTTTTCCTTTCTTTCCTCCTATACTTCGTTCAAATCCTTGCTATACTGCTTATTTCTCTTCCTTCCCTGTCCTGCGCTCACCATATTTGCTTTTACCGCCTCATAGACCTCACCATCCCGGCCCCCAGCTCGTCAAAGTCAACCGAAATCCCCTTGCGAATCTACAGGCCCCGCCCCTCCGAAGAAGAAAAGGCGAAAGCACCACCACCGGTGATCGTATGGTACCACGGCGGCGGCTGGATGGGTGGCACGCTCGATTCGGAGCACGCACAATGCCAGCTCATCGCTGCAGGCGTCCCAGCCGCCATCGTCAGTGTCGACTACGGCCTGCTGCCCGAAAATAGCACGGCCGGCATGCTGGCGGACTGCGTTGCTGGGTTCGAATGGGCGTGGGCGAATGCCGCTTCTAGTCGTCTCGGCGGCGACGCGAGACGCGTGGTGGTGCTAGGGGGCTCAGCGGGAGGGGCATTGGCGTACGGCGTCGTGCGGGAGTTGGTGCTAAAGGGTGAAGGGGACAAGTGCAGAGGCGCAGTAGGCGTTTTTCCCGTGACGATACATGCGATGACGCCCCCGGATAAATGGAGGGGGCTGCTTAAGTCTTATGGTTCGGAGCTATGGGAGACGGCGCCGGTGGTGAGGGGAGTGGATCAGAATGGCGTGCTTGGTGAGCTTTCTTCTTTCTCATTCTGTCTTCATCTTCTCTTCTCCCCTCCTTCTCGCCTTCTTTTGCTGAACAGCATGAACACCCGCAGATCTCGCAGCCGAGCGCAGCCCGGCCAACGACCCCCTTTTCATCGTCAAGTTCACTTATGAGGAGGAAGTGCTCAAGAAGTTCCCCCCCACCTACATCGCGACATCCAGCAAGGATCTCATGCAGGACGACGGTACAGTCCTGGAGGCAGCATTGAAGGATGTCGGCGTGCCGGTGAGGAGAGAGCATTACGAAGGGCTGCCACACTACTTTTGGTTCTTCCCGCAGCTGGGGGAGAAGACGATGCGGTTTGTAGAAGATTTGGTGAAAGGGGTTAGATGGGTGTTGGAGAAGTGATTTGTGACGGCTAGCGACGAAGAGACGCCATTAATAAATTGGGCGGAGAGGAATTTCATGTAGACATTAATTCTTTAGAAAACGGGATGCGGCATTCATGGATATCTTGGAAGATGTGGTTATTTTGTCGTTTAACTGGGATTCATCGAGATATCTTGCAATTGAAACTTTCTTTCCTTGTCACCATTTTTAATGGTGAGGATGCAACAACTCTAATTTTAGTTTGGTGTACAATTTGAATAAATTTATTCACACCTGGACAATTGCTTCAGCTGTCCACAGTATATACTCGTAGGCACCTGACGCAAAATAAACCCCACGCGAGCCTTCGGCTTCAATGCCTTTCGATCCAAGAATTACCTAAGGTATAAAACTTGGTATGAGAGAATTTGAGATAATGTTAGTATATACTCTACAAAATCAGCGGGATTAGATTATCGATTGATGTCATGTTACGCTTCGCCTTTCTAAAAAGGCATATATCTCTTCTCTACTGTTACCTCTGCTTCTACATTTATTTGGCTTAGTGCATTCCTCATTAGGAATTTGCCCTCTATCATCTCTCGCTGACATCCAACCATTGAACAAATAGGCTCCGATAAGCGCCCATGGAGGTTGTAGTGGAGTACCAGGGCGGAAGAGATACCAGTCAGTATCGAGGCAACACGTACTAAGATGAATTGCCGTCGTAGCAAATAATGCAATGAAAGACACGAAGATTCACATACACACTAGTTTTAGAGACACACTACCTTGCTTGAGAAGCATTACCATGCAAAGATCGATTCTTCCTATCGCTGTAGAGTGAAAGTTAAGGATCTATATCGGCCCTGTGGTCACCGGGGCGACGCGCTTGAATGTATTCGGCTCCTCATAGTAACTCCGGGCTCCAAATCCAAGAAGAATGGCATGTACAGTCCCTTCTCGCAGCCGATGGCCAGTGTGGATTTGTTTTGTGCTCATAGATAGCTGAAGCCATTGTCCGGACGTGTATGTAGAACTTTTAATTCCACATTCTCGTCCGGACGATAGCTTCAACTCCCCACATATGTTATGTTTCTAAGAACAAGCTGGGCACAGCTACGCTGTGTTCTAGAGCCCAGCTATTCTTCGCTCTAGCCATCGGCTGCAGCACCCCTCTGTATAGATGTTCACGGTGCTGTTAAATCGAGTTTTGGTCAACTGACTCGCACCCGTCGCAAGCGTCAACGGTTGCAAGCGTTGGCTAGACCCTTCCGTAGGCATGATCATCATGTGCAACGGCGATCAGCGGCTCAGATCATGTAGATCAGCCAGTCCCGTGCACAGAATCAAGATGGTCGTTAACGGTGTCCTCGGTGACAGGGACGTCGCAAATGGGGCAAGCAAGGAGTGTTTTCTTTTGTTGGGGGGCTGGAATGCTTTCCTCATCGCTGCGTTCCCGTTTAGCACTGGAGTCCCGAGCGGTTGGGTTCACAGACGGTTCCCCTTGGGTAGATCCAATAGAGCTGGGAGCAACCTTGATCCAACGGTCAATTTTGTTCTTCTGGCGGCCGGCTCTCTCCCTCACACTCAGGGCGTCGATCTGCTTCTTGGTCAGGTCAGGCTCTGCTATTTTGGTGAAGGCACCGCCGCAGTCTTGCTGATGCTGGGACCACCAGCTGTCACTCTTGCCGGGCGCTCGGTTCATGCTGCGCTTGACGAGCCCGAAGTAGGGCGGACTAGCTCGACAGGGGCCATCGCACAACCACACGTGAGTGCGGTAGCTGTCAACCTCATCGTGAAACGCGTGGAAGACGGTCACATCAAAGCCACCGTGCGCATTGATGGCGGAGGCCAGCACCCGAAACGCAGCGCCGTGGCCGGACTTGTCGTCGCGGGAGTGGTGCCAGGACGAGGTGACGAAGAAGTAGGCATGGATGGCCTCGTGCAGCAGGGTATTGACCGTGTCAGAGCGCGGGCGAAATTTGAGCAGCGGCTCGGACAGCTTGAGGCGGATGCGCGTGTATTTCCCCTGGGCGTCTTTGACGAGCTCGCAGATGCCAGCGCAACTATTGAAACGGGAGGTCAGTGTCGGGCGTTTGATGGGAATTCATGCGGTTTCCTGATCGAGCAGTAGCGGCCGTTGGAGGGCCAGAAATTTGGCGGCGAACAGGGAGGCGGGAGCCCTTGCTGCTGCAACGGGCGTGAAATGAGATGTGAAGCAGGATGCAACGCGTGGGGGGTGCGAAGAAATTGGGAAGAAATGAATGGGCCAGCGGCAAGGATCGCCAGGAACACAGGACGTACAGAGTCAAGCGCGACGACCAGGAGACTTGGACGCGCGCGCGGAGCGTGGCACGGAAATACAGCGTGTCGACCAGGGCAAACAGCTCGTGGACGTCGACGAAGGGCGTGTCGGCGTGGAGAATGCGCGCGAGGTCGGCTTGGGCGGCGCGCTGGTCGGGCGTTAGGGCGTCCAGCGCGTCGATGGCTTGCGCCGCCGCGGCGTCGTCGGTGAGCGACATGGCCCACACGGGCAGTCACAGGGTCCGCGATCGCGCGGTACATAAGGCTTAAGTAGATTGTGCGGGGAGCAGCCGAGGAGGCCGGGCTGCTTCGGAGCCGGGCCTGAGGCATGGGGCGCGGCCTAGGTTGGGCGCGGGCTGTCAGGGCGATCACGGCCGCGGGTTCTGCCCAGGGCGCCGCCTGTTTACATGCGCATTCCCTCGAGCCTGCCCTTGCAAGCAATTCTTTCTTCAGCGCCCCAGGCCCCGCTGCGCTGCGTCTCGAAACGCCAGCTCACTGCGCGGTTTTCCACGTAGCACCGTTGCCGAAACAAACTCCACCGCCCGGCCCAGACATCCTGGCCCGAATGACGCAGAGTGCATACCCGTCCGCACCCTCGAATAAATTCCTCCACCACGCCCACACCGCCGCCCGCTTGCCACCGTTTTCGATGCTGCCGCTGTGCCCCGTCCATGGAGCCCGGTAATGACGACGCCCGCGCCCGGCGCGCGTCGTCGACGCATTCTGCTTCCTCGAGCAGCCGCAAGTCTGCCTCGGGAGCCACCGCCAGACGCACCAAGCCGCGCAAGACGGCCTCGCACGCCTCGCTCGCGAGATCCGGCGCCCCAACCCCGTCAGACAAGAGCCTGACCTCCTTCCCCTCGCTGTCGCCGTCCCCCGAAGCTTCGCCCATCGCCGCCCGCTTCAGCGAGACCGAGCTGTCGCAGCCGCAGTCGCCCCAGCTCCCCCACGACGATACAGGCCTTCCAGACCCGCCTACCGTCCGCAAGTCCTCGAAGCCCGTGCAGTCGATAGTCGGAACCCTGCTCGCCACCGTGCCCTCGTCCGACGACCGCTCCGCCCTCTTCGACGACACCCCGCAGGACGTGCGCAGCGTGCCTGGAAACCTACATCATGCGAGCGATGACCAGATCGAGCGGATGCTGGCCAGGTCGGGGCCCGTCAGCATGGTTAAGCAGTTGGCGCAAGATCTAGCGCAGCGCGACGCCCAGATAACGGCGCTGCGAAGAAAGGCCGAGGAGCGGGAAAGAATCCTTCGGAAAATGCTGCAAGAGTGCGAGGTCTCGAACCTGGACATCGACGAGCGCTTGAAGCTGCTCGAGCGGGGCCCCACACCGAATGGCACGGCCGATGCCGCCGACAGAGGCAGGAAGGCCAAGAGGCAAAGCCTGGTCGACTTCGACGGCGTGCACCCCGAGGATCCCATTGACAAGCATCTCGCTCGCGCGATGAGCGACGAGAATGACGGTGACCGCGAGTTGATGCTGGAGGATGACGCTTCACTGACCGCTTTCCCGGCGCTCAGCGACGATCACTCCGTTAATTCTGCCGATCTCGCCACCACCAAGTCGACCAAGGGCTGGAAGAGCTACATCTGGACTGGATCGCTGGCCAACAAGAGACGGAGCCACACCCCGAGTGTCACGAGTGCGTATGACGAGGACATTCAGACCCGCTCCAGAGCCTCCAGCGGCGCTCAGCGAAAACGTCTCAGCAGCGACTTGTTCGCGCCTCCACCCCAGGGTGTCTCCAAGGCCGTCGACCACCTCAAGAAATTGGAAAGTGGGGACGAGGCTGCATCCATTTCTTCTCGAAAGTCTTCGGGCTCTGTTGCATCATGGGCGTTGAGGTTGGTGGCTGGAAACAACCAATCGAACCGCGAGACTGACAAAGTTGGCACTTTAAGAGGCAGAGCCTCTGCCAACGGGACGGACCTTGAGCGGTCGCAGCGCGCAGCTTCTATGGACTCGTCCAAAACCGATCCAAAGACAAGAGCAAAAGGTCGTGGGTCAAGGACCTCGTTAGGGCCAACCGGGACGATCAAGAAGAATGGCCCACCGGACACTTTACGCAACACCACGTCGAATCCACAAGGCTCTAGCCCGCCAACCAATCGCTCCGTCACCAATCTTGGTCCTGTTGAGATGGACATGATCCTGCCAGAGGAAACAAGACCACCAACCTTGATGCCACACAATTATTACGGGCGTGATTCTGAGTTCCTCACGGATTCATTTGGCTTCATCTATGACCAACGACGAAAGAAGCGACAAGCGCAGGCTGCCGCTGCCGCGCTGCAGAAGAGAAAGCCACATGCAAAAAGCGAGTCTCTTGGCACCGCGCGGGTAATGCTCGGCTCCAGAAACAGTGATGAGGAGGCACCGGCCGAAGTCTTGGAAGAGGAAATCACGCTGCCGCGGTCCGAAAGCGTTCTCTCGCATACAGAGGAATCTCAGTCGGCGAAACGTAGCTGGCAAGATTATCTCAAGATTGCCACTTTCCCAACCGAATTGCTGTCGCATACACCTGTTGCCGCACCCATGACTACAGTCGATATTGAAGAAACACCTAAGACGTCCCAGGTGACGGTCCAGAACAACGCATCGTTCCCGACCGTCAGTAACAACCTTGAGCCAGCTCTCAGTGTTGAATCAGGTGCCGCGGAGATCTCGCAACCAACAGTCAGTGGTCCTGCTAGCCCCGTCTCGGGTGATTTCAGCGGCCCACAGCCAGATCCTGTCAGAGCGCTGTTGGACCAGCTGACGGACTTGCATGACTCGCTCCAGCGCGATAAGCAGGTTAGGTGGCATGAATTCCTACGCAAAGTACGAGCGGAACGGAAGCGTGAGGGCGATGCTGTGGCGGCGAGCGAGGGACGCGGGAAAAACACGATGCCTGAGACTCTGCTCACTGATGGAGAGATCATCGGAACTGCTGGGCTGGGTAACAAGGGTAAGATTGGAAGAGCGAAGTGGAAAGAGTTCAAGAATCTCGTCTTGGGAGGCATCCCCGTCAGCTACCGTGCCAAGATCTGGGCAGAATGTAGCGGAGCCGCCGCCATGAGGATTCCGGGATACTACGAGGACCTGGTAGCCAACGGGATTGACGATCCAGTTGTAGTTTCCCAGATTCAGATGGACATCCACAGAACCTTGACCGACAACATCTTTTTCCGCTGTGGCCCTGGTGTTCAGAAACTGAATGAGGTCCTCATTGCATATGCTCGTCGCAACCCCGCCGTTGGATATTGTCAGGGCATGAACCTGATTACCGCATGCCTTCTCCTGATCATGCCGACCGCCGAGGATGCCTTCTGGATGCTTACTACCATGATCGAATCCATACTGCCCGAGAGTTACTACGACCACTCGCTCTTGGCTTCGCGAGCTGACCAGATCGTTCTCCGGCAGTACGTGGCCGAGATTCTTCCCAAGCTCTCTGCGCACTTTGACGAACTCAGCATCGAGCTCGAAGCGCTCACCTTCCAGTGGTTCCTCTCTGTCTTTACGGACTGCCTCTCTGCCGAGGCACTTTATCGAGTCTGGGATGTCGTTCTGTGCATGCACGACGGTTCGACCTTCCTGTTCCAGGTTGCACTTGCACTGCTCAAGCTGAACGAGAAGGCCCTGATTGAGTGCGACAACCCAGGTGCCGTGTACCACTACATCAATCAGCAGATGACGAATCATGCAATCAGCATCGACGGCCTAATCCAGGCCAGTGAGGCGCTGAAGAAGGTGGTTCGGAGAAAAGACGTCGAAGACCGTAGAACTAGGGCCATCGAGCACGAGAAGGAAGTCATGCGCCAAAGGGAGGAGCTACGGGCTGAAAGATTGAGCAAGCTGAAGGATAGTTCAGCGACAGCGGAAGGCGAATCATCCGACGGGTCGGCCCCACCCCCGCTTCCTCAATTGATTGTGGAATCCGCCACGAACGAGTTCCCAGAGGATGTCGTCAACATGTCCCCGCCCGAACCCACGACCCCGACCACGATGACGTCATCCGTGAGCTACTCGTCATCAAGAGATGATGAGGAGCATATGCATGAGGATCTGGAGAGGAGCCTGACGCCCATGCCGATCGACGAAGAAGTGATGTGGAGAGCTTAAGGAGATAGAGGCTCTTTTCTTTTATCTTTCTCAGACTCCTACAAATTATTACACATACGGACACACCCAACGCCTTTCCTTTGTCATAACGCCTGCGTCCTTTTGCTTTTCGGAGGGGTTTTGGTGCATATGGGACGTTATTTCGGACGATGCCGCGGTGGGGAATCTTGTTTTTCACGGATGCGCCAGAAGAAAAGTTCCGTTTGTCATCAGCATTTTTCTCCTGCTTTTGGGCATTTTCCTGGTGTTGCCGGATGTTTGCTTCCACATTTTGTACTTTGTCCAGGCGTCCCGTTCACTTCCATGGCACAGATTTCTCTCTTTATTGCAGGCATCATGACATTGGGCACGCAATTACGATGGTTAGTTTTCGCTGCGTCATTTTTGGGAAAGGACTGGCGGGTGTAGGTGGAAAGAGGGCGGTGTTTTCTGCGCATGCATACGGGTCTTTTCGCTTGATCGGTTGCCATATTTTAGATTGTGATACCTATGTGCGTATAGATTCTTCCTGGGTGGCATGGAAGTTGTACAACAGAGAGGAAACTTGTATTTCATATTCTCATCGGCGAGTGTCTTGACACAGTGGTAATTCGCGGCTTGTGGACGAAATTGCTTGTGGTTTACTGGAACTCGCATTTCGCTGAGTCCCACTCAGAGCTTCGAGCTAATCCTCATCACTTCCACTACGGCGTTTGCCTTCTCCTCTCTCTGCTTCTCTTCTTCTTTCTTCTTCTTCCGCTCTTCCATCAATCTCTTAATCTCGCTTAAATTGTCCGTCTTCGTTTCCATACTCCCCAAATGGTCCCTGATCCAAACTCTCGCAGCTCCATCTCCACCATCATCCTCCCCATACTCCAATCCCCCAACCATTACCGCCTCCTTCTCTTCTACCTCCACCATCGCCCTCACCTTACCCAACGTCCGAGAATCCAAATACGTCTCGCTACTATCCTCCAGCACGCTCTGCAGAAGCCTGACCTGGCCCCTGTCCACGGCCCACGCCAGCACCTCCCTCGGTTCCATTGGAACGGTAAGTCTTGTTTCGCCCTTATTTGCTGGCGCCGTCGCCTCCTTCGCACCCAGCAGCAACCCCACCACCTGCGCGGTGCCCTTTCTCCTCGCGCGAACGGCATGGTCCAATGCCGTCATGCCCTGCGCGTCCACCATGCCGATCCGCGCGCCCTGGGCTAGCAGTGCCTCGACGATGCCGGCGGCCCCGGCCTCGGCAGCGTAGCTCAGCGGCGTGCGGCCGGAGGCGTCCGGCTCGTCGATGATGGCCGCAATGCCGTCGTCAGGGTGCGCAGCGGCGGTGGCGGCGTCCGAAATGGCAGCGAAGGTGGGAGCGGAGCCGGCTTGGGCGGCGTGTGAGAAAGCGGTGCGGAAGTCGTCGTCGTGAGCGAAGAGGGCGACGGCCTCGGCTGGCTGGGCTAGGAGAAGGTGGATGGCGAGGCGATGGGCGTGGGAAGCCGCGTAGATGAGCGGGGTGCGATGGTTGGCGTCACGATGGGAATGGATCGTGGCGGGGTGTGCTATGAGGGTTGTGAGGAGGGAATTGTAGGCCTCATCGTTAGCGTTCGTTGTTGGGCTGTAACAGAGGATAGCATGGATCAACGGGGTTCGGCGGTCGCTGGTGGTATCTGGAATATTGGGATCGATGTTGGAGCTGGAGAGGAGGGTGTTGGCAATGGTGTAGTTGCGGGCGGTTATTGCGGTGGTGAGTGGCGTGTGACCTGCAGCGTTGTAGAGGGAGAGGTGGGAAGTCAAATGATTCTTGAGGGCGGGTTGGAGGGACGAGAGGAACGAGTGCTGGGCAATATAGTGGAGAGGTGTTGTTCCGCCGATTGGGCGGTCTATATTGTCGGATGTGACGAAACAGCCGGAAAGGTCGTTATAAGGATGCAGAACAATGCTGAGGTAACGCCATGCTTCGAAGAAGCTAGATTCAGGAGACCAAAAAGATGTGTCGACGAGGCTGGCAATAGGAAGGCCAGTATCATCAACCGCTCTGAAGTGAGAATTCAGGGCCAAAACAACGTGGTTAGCGAAAGGATATTGTTCCATAGTCTGTCGGGTTATGCTGCTGGCGAGCCATGAGAATGCCTCCTTTAGATATGACCTTGCTTTCGGGAATGAGAGGGTGTTGATGGAGCCCAGGTCGTGATCTGATTGAAGGTCGAAGTTCCACATTTTGGCAGCCATCTCGATATCCTTGGACACGCGGATAACATCGTCGCTCGCCCAGTTGTTTTCAGATTTAAGCAAAGCATCGATGCCCAGCAACGTCTCGGCAGCCGCTAATCTTTCTCGCGTCTCTTCAACAAGTCTATGCTTTCTCAAGTAGTTCAAGCAAATTCCCATGATATGACGGTGGGTCAAGTCGCTCAAGGGCTTGAGTTCACCACCGGCGAGATGTTGGAAGCCGCCATTCAGGAGGTAGCGTGGGACGGAGGAGTGAACGAATCGGATGCGTTCCAAACGAGACGCGTCGGGCAATAATCGTGCCTTGACTTCCATGAGGCCCCTTGAACTTTCTTCAATGTATCTTTCCATGTCGGATGAATCTGGGGCCTTCAGAATTTGGCCAGAAGAATCACGTGCATCCTGTAGCTCTGCGATGGAGAAAGGCCTTTCCACGAAGCAGAGCCAGTGGAACATTTGTATCACTCTGGGGGACTCGTCGGCATCGACGTCCTCGATCAAACGTTGATAAAGCTGGGTAAGATCACCGGGGATGGTTTTTAGTCTCCGTTCAAGAGCCGGAAGCTCACAACCGTCTCTCTTTAGCCGGGCCATTTCGGTTGCCACGAGGCGCGCCCACTGAAAATTGCCAGCGGCCTTCTGTTGGATGCACTCTTCAAGCTTGATCCAGTCAGGTTCCTCTTCCTCCCCCAGCGTTAGATGCACGAACTTCCGGATGTCGTCACGATTGTGCATTTCCACATCTGCTTCGAGGTCGCCATCAGAGGCCCAGCTCGCTGGATCATGACACGAGATGCAGACTTTCAGATCGAGATTGGAGCTGTGAGGCGAAGACCACAGAGCACGGAAATCGCTCACCATCTTCATAGCGGCAGCTTCGTCAAGGCCATCGATGAGGATGATAAGGGGTATTTGGATAGCAAGACCCGGGAGGAAACGCACAAAGTGCTGGCGCAAGAGCTCGGTTGTTGATTCACACCGATCTTTTTCCAAATTGATCATTTTATACAGCCGGGACAGTTCTGCAGGGTACATGGGTTCGTAGGGCAGCACTTGAGAAAGTAGATGGCGGTAGCATCCTTGGGGGGAATTGTGGATTGACGAGGTTCGGCCGTCGAAAAAGTAAGACAGAACAAGTCGGCCGTCGGAGTCCTTGAGGTGCTGCGTAATGCGTTTCATCACAGTCGATTTGCCGGCGCCGGAGGGACCGCGGATCCAGAGCAGCTTTCCCGGGGCGTTGTCCCATTTGCGGAAGCCATCGTGGCCGAGGATCCAGTCGCAGGTACCATCTGCAAGCTCGATTTCGGCCTCGCGGTAGTTTTGGTCGGGGTAGGACAGATTTTGAAGGCAAGCTCTCTGCTTCTCGGTAGGCTGGAGCTTGAGGCTCAGTCGCAGGGCGTGCGGCTCTTCAGCCTCATCTCTCACAGTAGTCGAGATTTCGCACGGTGAGAGTGGAGTTACCAAAGCCAGCGTCGCGACCATCAGCTCCGGGCTTCGCGGGTCCGCTTCCAAAACGCGTACGTCGATGCTGCGTTCGTCGCACTGCGGCCAGGCTTCGGTGACGAGAGTTCGCACGTCGCTCTCGGTAACTTCGCCGCCATTCCAGACGCTCGGTATGCCGCGAAGCTTGTAAACAATGTCTTCCATGAGTGTTCAGTTGCAAATGAAGAAGTGTTGACAAGGTGACGTCGCAAATGATCACGGCGGGGTTGCATCAGCGCTAGGCTGCAGCTTCATGAAGGACAGTCCAAGCTTCCCTTCACCGTGGCTGTGGACGTCAGTGCTCCTGGAGCCTTGATCCTTCGGCCCGAACGTTACAAGGCTGGCCCTGGCCGGTTTTCGAAATGGGGTGAGAGTGTCGTAGAAGGAAACCACCCGCCCGGTTGCTGTTGGAACCCCAGACTTGTCGCTAACCGTGTTTGGGACGATAAGCGAGAGGATGGTCCTTACAGTCCCCTCTCGCAGCCGATGGCTTGCGTAGATTTATTTATTTATTTATTTTGCTCATGTCATGGGTAGTTGAAGCTATCGTCCGGACGAGAATGTCGAATTAAAAAATCGACATTCTCGTCCGGACGATAGCTTCATCTACCCACATGTGTTTTTTTTTTTTTTTTTTCAAGGAAGAGCCGGGGCATAGTTACACTGCCAGCTATTCTTCGCGCTAGCCATCGGCTACTACCCATGACATGAGCGAAAAAGCAAACTCACTTTGGCCTCCAGCTTCAATACCGAGCTGGCGCTATGCAGGAGGAATCAATATAGTCTTCACTTCTAGACAGCTTCAGGTGAGCTTCTCCTCCGAGAGACGGCATGTCTATTATTCGGACTTTGACTGAAGAGGAGCAGTATGCACTAAGCCAAAGACCTAGCCTCGACTTCGGGCTCGTGGTCGGACACCCTAAGCCTATTCGAGCCGCTATCAAGCTAACACTCCTTTTCCTGATGCCCGGCCCCCACCAACACTTTAAAATACGATGACGCCAGTCTTTCCAATGTGATGCTCCGGCCGAAGCTGAGAACTCAGCGGCCCTCAACGTCAGCAGGATGCTGCTCTTTCTCTTTGCGCTACCAATCCACGGCCTCGATCAGAGCACCGCCTGCTACGATCTCGTCGGCAACGCTCTTTCGTCTAGCTACGCGCCATGCAACTCGTCCGCATCCACGGCTAGCGCCTGCTGCCTGACCAACCGTGACCATGATGCCGACATCTGCCTCGACAGTGGCTTGTGCATGTCGACCAGTTCGGGATGGACCGGATTCCTCTGGGCCAACGGGTGCACTGATCCATCCGCCGCCGACGACGCGTGCCCCAAGCTCTGTGACGGGAGTGAGCCGTCTTTCACCTTCTAGAAGACTTTCTTTTCATTGACATGACTGCAGTCCGCGGCTCGAACTGGACATCAGCAAACGTCCTGCAGTGCTCGCCGGGGTCATGGTGCTGCCGCGAGTCGACCGACAGCCCAAACTGCTGCGATAACTCGAGTGCCATCATCAGCACCTCGAATATCGGCACGCTTCTTTTGCCTACGCAGACCCCCAGCAGCGAGGTCAAGGGGACGGATGGCTCCGCTACGGCCGTTGTTGGGGGCGTGTTGGGGGGACTGCTGCTTGCGACGTGGCTGGCCTTGGCTATAGTTCTGTTCAAGTGGCGCACTTGCAAAAGGGCTCAAGGCCACGATGGTGCATTCGCGAAGGATGGCTCGCGGCGTCCTATGGCCGAGTTGGAGGGACGAGAACGGCGGGAACTGCAGGGATGACGTCGTGGGAGGAGCAGTTGACACCCGAAAGCTAGCGTTGGTAAACCTATCAGAAAGCCTTCACCTCCCCGCCGTTCATTACAGCATTCTCCCCTTCCACGCCACCACCATCAACCCCGCCGAGCTTCCCACCCTTCTTCCCGCCTTTCCCTTCCTTCATGGCCGGCACCAAGCCGCCAATCTCGTCGTGCCCATGCCTGACGGCCTCCCTCACCCCCGCGTGCACCACCACCTCGCCCAACCTCTCCTTCTCCCTCTCGCCCACGCCTCTCGCGCCCGCCATCAGCGACTCGGCCAGCCACCTCGCCCCCATCTTGCCGCCCACCTTGTCGGCAGCAGGCCCCCACGTCGTCCGGGTCCAGTACTGCATCCTCACGTCACCCTGCTGGCTGTGGGCGGCGACCTCGTTGATCAGCCGGTCGTTGCGCCTGCGCAGGCGCTGCTTCAGGCGCGGCGGCAGCAGCGCGGCCTCGAAGTTCGTCTTGCCGTGGACCTCGCGGATGACCCACTCGCTGAGCTCGCGCCCCGACTCCTCCCTGGGGTGCAGCGGCCACATGGCCGGCACGGCGGGCCGCACCCACACGGCGCCGTTGCCCGTCGCGCTCTCCTCCCACCGCCACCGCGGCGTCCCCACCTGCGGCAGGAGCGGCACGTTGAAGCCGAGGTTCCCGCCGAGCGCCGGCGGGTCGTAGGGGAGCCACTGGCGCCGCGTGGCCTCGATGCGGTAATGTACGCTGGGGTGCATCGTCTCGTTGGTGCGCGCCGCCCACTGCGCGTTGTTGACGTGGTACATTCCAGGGGTGCGGATGCGGCTGCCGCCGAGGATGTTGAGCCGGAAGATCTGCAGCGACAGGTTCACCACGTCGACCTCGTAGGCTGTGGCCCAGTTGACGCGGTCGGCGTCGTCCTTCAGAAGGATTTTCCTGCACGCCTCGCCGTCGAAGTGCACGAGACCGTCGATTTGGTCGCACATCCAGGCGAGCGTGATGTCGTGCATTTCCGACTCGGGCAGCATCTTGGTGAGCCAGTGGTTGAGCAGCGTGTCCCCGCCGCCGATGGATTCGTGGAAGCCAGGAAACCAGCATTGCTTGAGGTTGGGATATTTCTTGTCCTCAATGAACTTGTCGTCCAGGTACCAGAGCGTCGGTTTGAATGCGCCGCGGTGCTCGTCGAGCGCGAGCGCTTGGAAGGCATTCTCGATTCCTGCCCTTCGTTAGCTCGATCCGAAACCAGGAGCCCGAGGAGCACCTACTGGAATTGAGCGCCGCGTCGTGAAACTTGAACTGACCGTTGGTCCACGGCAACCGTTCAGACAACCAGCTGTCCGGGATTCCCAGTGCACCTACCTGCCCCTGACATCAGCATCTCTTGCTTTGGTTCCTACACAACCACTCACCGTATCCCACACTCCGACCACCTTGATCTTCACCCTCGAATACATCTTGCTGTCCTTCCTCGGTTCGTCGTTTGCGTCGTCGTGCAATTCCGACAGCAGTTGATAGTCCTCCGCCTGCAACAAGCTCTTCAGAGCGTTGACCTTGTCAATGAACCTGATGTTTCCGACGTCGCGCTGGCCCGCCATGTTGCCCACCTTCCGGTACAGGGCATAGGCACGCCGCAGCTCATTCAGGTACTCTGGTTTCATCAGTCCGAGCTCCGTGACAAGCCCCGCCAAAGCCCGCGCCGTAAAAGCACCGCGCGAAAAGCCAAACAGAAATATCTCGTCCGCCGCATGCCCGTCATCTGCAGGGCTATAATTGGTCGAGAGGTAATGATACGCTGTCAGGACATTGTCCTCGAGGCCCACGCCCACACCTCCCGATGTGAAGTAGTCCAGGGCGCTGTGAGTCGTGGTGCCGACGCCAGACTGGTAGTAGACAACCTGTGGGATTGGCTTGGGTCCCTCTGACTCGGGGTGGATCATGCGACTGAGTTTCGCAACGTTGGAGAGCGCTGTTGTGTTATCCCTGCCCCTATCTGCCACTTGCCAAGTTCCATCGCAGCAGATGACGAGACGCTTTCTGGGACTTTGCTGAGCTTCTGAAGACATGTTTGGAAGACGAAGGCAAGATTGTATGTGCAATTTGGTAAGGGCGTATGATCGAGCTTATATATGACCACCTGTAAGCACTAAAAAGCCCTCATTGAATCATTTCACACACGGCGTGAACGAGAGCTGGAATCTGAAAGCAGGGATATACTCGGAGCAATGCCACCGGCCGTGCTTACGCGGCTGAGTCGAAGTTAGAAATTACGACTATCCATGGAACTCTGGCGAGTTCAGCTGGCATGTGCGAGTATCTCTGGCATGTGCTGAAATCCTGAGAGCATAACATCCTGAAACCGTTAGTCCAAACCTGGAGTGCGCCAATCAGTCAGTTAGCGGCTCGTGTTTCTGTGTACAGAGGGCTACGTACTGCAGCCCATGGCTAGCGCGAAGAAAAGCAGGGCCCTAGAACATAGCGTAAGTATGCCTCCTTTTTTTTTATATGAAAAAAGAAAACGTGTGGGTAGTTGAGGCTATCATCCGGACGTGAATGTATAGTTATTAATGCCACATTATTTACATCCGGATGATAGCTTCGACCACCCATGGTATGGGCGAAAAATAAATTCACGCTAGCCGTTGGCTGCAATACCTCCCTGTAGGCTTCGCGGCAACAAGCCTTTTGTGGGGAGCACCAATCATCTATCTCGCAGCTCCGCAACGTTCGGGAAAGGGACAGCAGGTTATTGGTCCAAAGGCAGTAAGATATGCCGAGCCAACGGTCTCGACTCGTCCCCGCCGGGGAGAACACGAAAGCGGAGATAAGCGAGCGACGGATGCGGAAAGGCGGCTCGTTCACTTTCGTGCATGTGAAGTGACAGACCAGCAAAGCACTCTCTAGCCGTGACCATCCAGAACCTCAGAGATAATTTGTTGATGCAGCAAATGAAATGGTTGTATCCCTTCATATGCGCAGCCGGCCTGCCATTGTTTCCAGCCGTGGCTGTATCATTGGCGATATCGGTGGCGAGATTGCCTCAGACTCGGCCCTTGCCGGGATGGTTGGAGAATTGAGCAACAACGCTTCCAACTCTGCTTTTTCACGATCAGCAGGTAGCTCGCCAGGCACGGAAGCGTGTTCCAACTCGGCAGACATGTCGGCCAAAGAAAAGGCCGAGCGAGCTTCGTCAGCAGCCCGGACTTCTTGGAAGGATTTTATGAAGCGATCGAAATCTGCGCATGAGCTGTAAGCAAAGGACTGTGGGACACACTGAAGGGTGGGGTCCGCTTACCTTCGACCGAATCGAAACGCAGGTCGAGATATTTCAGGTCACTCATGAGCGCTGCCAGCTGAGGTGGCGGTCGTGAGACAGTGGAAAGATCGTCTATCACAGGCGTTGATGCCTCGCTGCTCTGGGAGCGCCTGAACAAGCCCCTGAATGAGCTTTTGTTCTGGCTCCCCTTCGCAGGCAGGGCGAAGGAGAGCCTTACTCTCTTCTCTAGTCTCCTTGGTGCGGTCTGGGCATTGAACCGGAGGATGGGGAACTCCAAGTCCTTCCCTGCGTGGTTGCCAAAGAAGGATATTGAGTGGTGGAAGGGCGGGTCGCGATCCCGCCAAAATTTCACGTGGCCATGGATGGCCTCACCATAGGTACTTGAGCCGCTCCGGTTGCTCAAGATCAGATGGAAATTGAAGACATCAACAAGATGCTTATGGCGAATGTCTTCTTGAAAACAGATAAAAGGCTCGTCTTGGACAAATTCATAAACGACGCGGGTGGATGAGAAGAAACGCTCCGAGCTCTCGGACCTTAGAGCGACTTTGTGGAGAGTGCTGAACTGGACGATTGATCCTTCGTTGTGATCCTTGTGAAGGGTGAGAGGAAAAGCGTTGTGGGGCACTGTGGCAAGAATCAGGGCTCGTGGCTCGCGCGGGTCAACGGGCAGGCTTACGGTAATGCACAAACTCGTCCTCTGATTCCTGTATGGACCATGTTATCACGCTTCCATCCGGGTGGGTGCTCTTCCGCCAGCCGAGCAATTGGATGTCTCGGGGCAAATTCGAGCTTTCTTTGGTGTACAAACGTCTATCCACAGTCAGAGGGGTGGGCATGGACGGCAGAATAAACTCACAGCACAGCGACGTGGGCAGGCAGAGAAGCGGGGCCAAGAGACAAAGAAGGGAGCTTTTTGCGGACAGGCGAGGTGTCTCGTGGCGCTCTTCTTGAAGAAGTGTAGCTGGTCATGGAGCTTTGCTGCAGACTGGGAGAGGCCGTGAAGATGGACGGGCTACATGTTGATCCGAGCGAGGAGGGCTGGATGGACGGTGTTGCTTGGGCGCCGACCTCGGGCGAGTAGTGGGCTGGGGCACGGTTGCGCGAGACGTCGAATTTCCGCTTGAGTTGGTAGCGGCCGCGGACTTGGTGGCCGTCGTCTATCACGGAACACGCGGCTACGGAGCTGGCTTCGTCTCCGGCAACAGTGCGGAGGATCTCTTCGCGCGGCGCGGCAGCGGGGCGGGCAGAGGACGCAGCGTCAATTCTTGCTTCGGGTTTAGCGCACGAATTCAGCAACTCCGGCGGACGAACACCCACCCGTGGACCCGGAGCAGCTCTTCAAGCTGCTCGGTGCGCGTCAGGAGGTCGGCGGCCAGCACCAGAGCGCGGGCGGCAGGAAAGGCGTTGCGGTCGCCCGGCGCGTCGCGACGGAACGATATGCATTGGTCGATGAAGGCGGCGCACTCGTCCAGCTTGCCGTCGCAGGCGTCGACGGCGTGCTGGAGGGCATGGTGGGCGGTGGGCAGGGAGCGAAGGCGGACGAGGGCGCTGCTCAGGCGGGCCGAGTGGCTGACGAGCTGCTTGACGGCAACGTGGGTGGTGGAGGAGCTGGCCCAGATGATCTTGGAAAGCTGCGACGACTTCGCGATGGCCGAGTCCAGGGCGGCGGGGGAGGACATTGCAGCTGCGAAGGAGGCGAGTGACTTCGAACTGAAGCGAGCGAGGTCTTGGAAAAAATAAAGGCGAGCTGCCTCGCATCGCGTCGCGTGAGGAGCGGGCCGCGATGCCCGCGAGGGCGAGAAAGGCAACCGGCAGTGGAGCTGCGTGTGGCGGGGACGGCGCTCCTCCCGCTTATGTCTGCACTTACGGGGCCAAAGCGGCACAGCCAATGGCCGGCACTTGTCTGATCCTGCTGCATCTTTCATCCCCCAGCTCTCCTCCGCGCCGGCACCCCCACGGCCACTGCCAGCTCGCCGAGCCGCGCCTGGACTATGTGACCAGCCGTCAAAATGAACTCGATCCACCACATCCCCGACGCGTCTGCCTTTGTGAGTTCCCGGGCTAGCGCCCTCCCGCAGAGCCGCTGCTGATCGCCCACTAGACCCGCACCCAGCAGCTGCACATCATCAGGCGCACAATCGACGGCAACTCCTTCAATTGGCTCGTGTGGGCCGTTGCCGCCTCGGGTTTCGTGACAGACTCCTACAATCTGTTTACCTTCAATGTCATCATCAACGCCCTGTACTTTGTCTACTGGCCTGGCGAAGACGACACCCAGAAGGAGTTCCTGATCAACATGACCACTCTCGTCGGCTCCATTGTTGGCCAGATTGTCTTCGGCATCTTTGCCGACAAGTTCGGGCGGACCCGGCTGTACGGCGTCGAGCTGGTTATTGTCATCTTCTCCACTTTAGGCGTCGCCTCCTCCTCCAGGGGCGAGGGCTCCATGGACATCCTTGCCTGGCTCCTCGCCTGGCGTTTCATGATGGGCATAGGCATTGGAGCCGAATACCCTCTTAGTGCTGTCATCACTGCCGAGTAAACCCATGCCCATTCCGCATCCACGACAGCCTGCTAATCCTCCATACAGATGGTCTCCCACCCACGCGCGCGCGCGTATGATGGGGGCCGTGTTCCTGATGCAGCCCCTGGGGCAGCTCCTTGCAAACCTTGTCGGCATTGGTGTCGTCATGGGCTACAATCGCAACCATCAGCTCGACAAGTGCTCAGACCCAAGCATTGCCGATTGCGCCCAGCAGGTTGACAGAATATGGCGCTGGGTCACTGGCGTCGGCGCCATCCCAGCCCTTCTCGCCATCGTCTTCCGCTTCTTGATCAAGGATCCCGGCCTCTACGAGCTAGAAGTTCGCAATGACGGTGACAGCGCATTCAAGAACACCGACCAGGTGTACGGCGGCGGCATTCCAGAACCCGACTCTCACGCCCCGCTCAGACACACGAGGGGCAGCAATTACATGATGGACATGGGCGAGCCGCCACTCCCAGTCCAGTTCTCGCGCTCCGACCTCTACGATTATTTCATCGTCCAGGGAAACATCTGGTACCTCGTCGGCACCTCAACCACGTGGTGGCTTGTCGACTTTGCCTTCTACGGTCTCGGTATGGGAAACCCGCGTACGCTGGCCAAACTCTGGCTCAAAGGCTCTGAGCGCGACGCCCGTGTCGCCGCACTGGGCGGATGGGTCCCGACATGGAACGTGCTGGCACCAAGCCACCTGTATGCGCGCAATGACGGCAACAACATCTACGCTACCCTCGTCGAGGGCGCAAAGCGCAACATGATCACCGCTAGCATTGGCTCGATCCTCGGCTCCACCGTCTTCGTCATGGCGGGCGACTACCTGCCGCGGCGGCATGCCATGACCTTCTCATTTGTGGTGCTTGGCGCGCTCTTCCTCGTCACTGGCGGCGTCATCTTCGCCACCAACGACACAGGCTTCCACGCCGTCTCCATCGTCCTCGTCGGCTTCATCTACTTCCTGTTCAACCTCGGCGCCAACACCCTCACGTTCATCATCCCGGCCGAAATCTTCCCCACTCGCTACCGTTGCGTCTGCCACGGTATATCGGCCGCCTGTGGTAAGCTCGGCTCCGTCCTCGTGCAGTGGATCCTGCGTCAGGCTACCTTCGAAGGGGTCAAAGCCGATGATGTGACCGAGGAGAATCTCGGTTACGTCTTCGTCGTCTTTGGCTGCGTCATGCTGACTGGGACGCTGTTCTCGTGGGCCTGGATTCCCGAGGTGCAGAAGAAGAGGGATGGGCGGAACGGCCTCCGGCTGTCTAGCAAGACGCTCGAAGAGCTGGGGAAGGGCATGGAGGCAGCAAGGGCGGAGAAGACGGCGGTTGAAGCCGGATCCAGCGTGGTGGACTCCGAGGGGATGGAGGGGGTTACGAGAAGGGGTTGGAGGAGGTGGGTCCGGAGGGTTTGAAGTGGATATACGAATCTGACTCTGAACTAATTGGGTAGTGGAAGCCATCAGCCGGACGTGTTGTTTAACTCGACGCTCTTGTCCGGACGATAGCTTCAACTGCCCACGGCATGAGCAAAAAACAATTACCCCTCTGTACCTCGGATGTATAGGTGAAGGAATCCCATTTGCTTCTCGACGTTCTACCTGCTTAACAATCAAATAGCTTCGAACCCGATGCTCTTCCAATGACACGCTTCAAGGTAAACAAATCTACGAAGGGATCAGCACGACGAAATTGCCTGTACCGATTTGGTTGAACGACTAGGTCGAAAAGCCCGGATATCAATTATCTTGCGGGACGTAGTGAGGGCTGCTGAGGGCTGATGTCGAGTTAAGGTACAAGCCACCATGAGTCATTTGCTTGACATTCCCAAGCACCAAGGTGTATGCTGCTGGCGGCGGCACGTCAGCCTGATCCGTGCATGAGACTACCGCATGGGAACTGCCGAGTACGCAGGCTGCCTGAAGAGGAAGCAGCAACCGCCAGTCAGATCCATCGGCAACAACAACAATTGCCGACGAGAGGTTACACAGCAAGACGATTTCCCGACGGAAAGAAAGCCGCGGCTCGCGGGTTCGGGGCAAAAGCCCGCGAAGGTCAAAAGCCGGGGTGATCGACGTGGGCGTTCCTCCGCGTCTTTTCCCCGCGTCACAGGCTGCCAGCCCCACAACCAAGCTTCCCGCTTCGAGCTTGGATCTCACCTCTTCCCCGCGCTCCAGCACCAACGTCACGTTGGCCACTGCCCAGACCCACAGCTGCCAGAGCCGAACGGTTTACCCGTTTGTCCTAACCGCGCGTATCTCGTACGACCGCGTGCTGCATATGAACATTATCTGTGGGGATAACGCCTCTTAGCGGATTAGTTTCCGCTCGGCCACTGAAGCGGTGGAGAATGGCTTCCGACATGGCTTCCCATAAAATCATCCCGCCTACCGGCTTCAGCCCGCGCGCGTTTGCCTCCTTCATCCCTCCGACACCAAGCAGACATGGCATTGCACCACGACGAGGACTCGAAGCCGACAGCCGACTTCATCGAGTATCCAGAGCCAGACAAGGCCGATGGAGTGCTCCCCACGCCGCAAAAGGGCGTTGACGAGGAACAGGCCGCCCTCTACAGAGAATTCGAGGCCAAGGACGAGGAGTGGCATCACTATATGCACAAGAAGCTCATGCGGAAGGTCGATTGGCACCTGTTGCCGCTGCTCATCTTGATGTACCTGCTCAACTTTCTGGACCGGAGGTCAGCGACACCGTCACGCTTCAACTACCCTTGTGTTGACATTCGACAGCAACCTCGCACAGGCCCGGCTCGGCACGCTCGAGGAGGACTTGAACATGACGGGCACCAATTACAATCTTGCTACCAGCATTCTCTTCGTGGTAAGTACTTTGCTGCGTTTGTAAACCAATGGCTTATATCCCGCCCCAGGGCTACCTCCTTATGCAAATTCCTTCCAACCTTCTCCTCACCCGCATCCGCCCGTCCATGTACCTGGGAATTTGCATGGGAATCTGGGGCGCCATTTCCGCCGCCCAGGCTGCGGTGCACAACTTTAGTGGCCTGATCGCCGCACGTTTCATGCTCGGATTCGCCGAAGCCCCTTTCTTTGCCGGTGCTGTCTTTTTGATGAGTTCGTGGTACACACGTGCCGAATTGGCGCACCGCATCTCGAGGTTCTACGCCGGCAGTGCCCTGGCAAACGCTTTCGGAGGACTCTTGGGCGCCGGTTGCCTCGGAAATCTCCACAATGTTCACGGGATATCTGGGTGGAGATGGCTGTTCATCATTGAAGGTCAGTGCCATAAGCCACGTTGACAATACCCATACTCATAAGCCACAGGCGTCATCACCGTTGGCGTCGCCATCGTCGCTGCTGTTGTCCTGCCCGACTATCCGGCCAACACGCGCTGGCTAACGCCTGAAGAGCGAAGCTATGCTCAGTGGCGACTGCTGGACGACACGGGCGAGGCCGATGACGCAGAGGCATCTTCCGTTCTGGAGGGCGTCAAACTGGCGATGCGTGATCCGAAACTATACATCTTCACGCTATTACAGCACGCGTCGCTGCTCACACAAACGTTCCAGTACTTCTTCCCCACCGTTATCGAAACCCTAGGCTACGGCACCATTGAGACGCTGCTCATCACCGCCCCCGTTTGGATTGCCACTTTCCTTGTTGGCCTACTCGTGACCTGGACTTCAGGCAAGACGGGTGACCGCAGCATTCATATCATGTGCCTGAGTATGATCTCGTGCGTTGGTAATATCATCTGTATCGCCACGCTGAATATCCCCGCTCGCTTCTTTGCCATTTTCTTGATGCCGGTAAGCCATTGCACCTCCATCTCCTGCTTTCCTCCCCCTGGTACTGACCTCAACGGCACAACAGATGGGCGCCGTAGCCGGCTACCAAATCATTATCACTTGGGTCGCCAACTCGTTCCCCCGACCGCTCGTCAAACGTAGCGCCTGCATCTCCTTCGCCAACATGGTCGGCAATAGCGCCAACATTTACGGCCCTTACATGTACCCTGCTTCGTCCGGCCCGCGCTACATCCCCGGCGGCGGCGCCACCTCAGGCACCGCCCTCTTCGTCACTATCCTGGCCTTCATCATCAGGCTGATTCTGGCCAGAGACAACCGGAAGATGGAGCAGAGGGAGCTGCGGGATTCCGAGGACGTGGCAGCCCATGCGGGTGAGGGCGAGGCACGGCCGGTGGGCTTTCGTTATATTCTGTGAGACTTTACTAGAGATAGGCATTAGTTACAGGACAGGCCTATGTAGTCGAATAGGCACACTAAACTATGACAACTAGAGTAAATGTGATACGGCAAACGAGTCTTCCTAGAGTTCCGGAGATGTTCCTCCTGTAATTTCATTTGGGTTTTGGCAAACCTTACTGTTGTTCATTATTTTTGCCACGATTCATCGATTTCTTCTCAACACCAAGTATAGATGGATATTGTGGCCGAAAGCTAACGGAAACTTGCTTTCCTTATGCCACTGGTAGCTGAAGTGATGAACCGGACGTAAATGTGAGACTAATAATTGTCCATTTACGTTGGAGGGATAGCTTGTACTACCCACACGTTACTCGTCGTAAAGAAATTTGCTGAGGCATAGTTGGTAATATCTTGTTCTAGAGCCTGCTGTTCTTCGCGCAGACGTTCTACGGCAATGCTCTCTGTGCAACGATACTTGCGCTGCCAATGGTCCTACAGAATATGAATAGAGGAGAGATGAAAACGTTGAGCTAGAAGTACGTATAGGCGAAGGCAGAGGAAGCTGCAAATAGTGAGCGTATCAAAATGAATGAAGCAAAATAACGCCCGTCCGCCAAACCCTTTCCAAACGCGCGTACATTACTGATAAGATCACCTGTTAAACCCAACACGGACGCCGGCGACCTGCTACCTGCCGCAGTCTGCAGAAGCAACAGAGTAATTCGACGTAAAATCTACAAACGTGTCGTGAGTCACCAAGAAAAGGTATAGATCATGCGTACCTGCCTACCTACCACCCCCTCCTTTCAATATACTGAAATCTAACTCGATCCTCCAAACCAGTGGCAAAGGCATCGTACTCCTTTCATCGAGCGCTATTCCCGCTGCAAATCAGCGAACAGTATGCAAATCCGGTCAAATCGAAGCCAGCACCGCAGTCCACATCATCGAATAAAACATCCCACGTATATCTGCGATTCGGGGATGGTCTCGATTTGCCATCATTTCTATTTCTGAGAGAAAAAAAAAAGGCAAAGAGAAGGAGAATCAACGAGGAGCAACACCGCACCAAGAGCGCATCACGCTCCACCAGATAGTACGTCAGAGGGAAGCCCTGAACCAAGCTCGACTTCCGCGTCTCCTCTAGGCGCAGGTGAGGAAGTAAGGTCAACCTATTTATATGTGGGCTGCGCATCCACCAGAAGGGAATCTCATAAAATAATAAGGGAAAACACGTAAATAGATAGGCAGACAGACACACACACAAACAGAAAAACAGGATGGCAAACCCAGTAAAAAAGGCGTGGATATCGAGACGACTGGACATCCTATCGGACAACAGCAACGAACAATGTGCGAGCGTCAAGCTGCGGCAGAATCAGTTCTTATCTCACGCGCTGGGCGAGAGGACGATATAGTATCCGTTCATGCTAGAAATACTGTACTGCTGGGAGTGAGATAGGCCGTTACTCCTGTAACGAGCCCGTGTCAATCTCCTAAGCGGTAGCAGCTGCCTTCTTCTGGAAGCCAGGCTCGACACCATAAACGCTCTTGTACTTGCGGGCGTAGCGTTGCTTCTCTTCGGCAGCCATGTTCTCGTATTTCTGTGACGGCAATCGGGATTGCCAACGGTTAGCATGCTTGCTCAGAAAAGTTGAAGGGAAAATTGGAAAAGGGCGTCTTTCCATAACCCTCCATGGCTGTCTGGGAAGCGGGTGAACGTACCCCCTTGCTAGAGGCGCTAAGAGCCTTCCACTCTGCGCCAACCAGCTTGGCTGCTTCAGTAGTACTCATGTTCTTGAACTCCCCAGTCGCGTAGCGCTCCTTGAAGAAGATGATGTACGCGGAAGCCGGCGTCGCAACAGCACGGTCATCTTGAATCTGGCCCTTGCTGTAACTGACCAGCTTCGCCTTTAGCTGGCGACGCGCGTTGTTCGCTTCCCGGATCTGCATCGGAGTGTAGCTCTCGACCCACTTCTTGTAGGCCTTCTTGTTTTCCTCTGCGGCCTCATTGGCAGCGCGGTTGAGGCGCTGTGAATGCATCAGTCATAAATCCAACCCAAGCGTTTCAAGCCACATATAAATCCAACGTACCTCAAGCTCCGACGGACTGAGGTTCTTGTACTGCTGAGACACGGCCTTTGCAATTTCTCCAATGCGGCCCGCGCCCTTGGTCCCCGTAAGCTCTCTCTGGATGGTCTCAACCAACAGGATCTGAAAGGGCGACGCGGCCTTCTGCTTGGGCTCCTGCAATGCCGTCGCCTTCAATTCCTTGAGATGATCCTTTTTCTTCTGCTCCGCGTCGCGCAGCTTGCGCTTCGCGAGCCTCTCAACCTGGAACTCCGTCAACTCCTTCTTCTTGGGCTTGGCGACAGCCTTCTTCTTTGGTTTGGCCGCGGTCTTCTTCTTTGTCGCGGTCTTCTTCTTGGCCGCAGCGGTCTTCTTGGTGGTAGCCGTCTTCTTGACGGGCGCCTTCTTCGCCGCCGTCGAGGCGCGAGTCTTGGTCGCGGTCGCGTAGCCGCGGATGCGCTGGAATTGAGCGAAGGTCAAAGGAGCCGCGGCGGAGGCATTGTTAACGGTGGTGTTGGAGGCCGAGGTCGCGACGACGGTGCGGAGCTTGCGCGAGAGCTGCGCGACGTCGCGTGCGGCGGCGCTTGGTACCTTAGCTCTCAGACGAGCGAGAGCTGTGCGGGCGAACATTGTGGTCGGTCGGGCTCACTGTATCCCGGTTGTTGTCTGCGAAGCTTGAAGCCGATGGTGCGATTGATGCGGTGGGCACCAGGCGGTTGCGAGACGCGGGGCGATTGGAGGAGGGAAGCTTCGCAGGTGGTGGTGTGTTGTGGCCGCTAGAGCTCAGGAAGTACCTGCCTCGCAGCACAGGCGCGTCGGCAGAACTGTCTCTCCGCCCAAGTCATTGTGTGACAGCAAACGTCCCCGCGACGTCATCTGCCCGTGCAACCCTGTGCTCCGTATCACGCGTGATCTGAAGCACAAAACGAAATTGCGCCGGCAAGCGCTCTGCTCCCAGTTGAGCAGCCGTCTCAAAAGGCAGGGGAATGCGCTTCAATCTGGACTCCATGAAATAGCTTTATCAAAACACCCTCCCAGCTCCAAGGGTATACAGCCAAAATTACAAACTAAGTGAAAATCTCTCGCGCACTTTGCCCTGGACTCCGCTACCATGCAATCGCGCAAGCAAAACAAAGTGGTATCCGACGCTGAAAAGGAAGAAATCTCGGAGAGAGCATGCTCGTGTGTGCACCTGCTTGAGAACTCAGAAGACAAGAGCGTTGACGACGTGGCCCTCGCTGTAGCCCTGTGCAGCAAGACTATC
This sequence comes from Lasiodiplodia sp. COLG20, assembly GCA_009801085.1. NCBI lineage: Eukaryota > Fungi > Ascomycota > Dothideomycetes > Botryosphaeriales > Botryosphaeriaceae > Lasiodiplodia > Lasiodiplodia sp. COLG20. Next base: position 9,205 of record VNWV01000057.1, on the reverse strand, counting down.
GTGCTCGCGAAGAATTTTGCCCAGGTAGGCGATTCTGACACGGCTGGTGGCCGCTAACTGTGACTTCGTCAGCATCGCCCTCCTGGAAGAATGAAGGACACTCACCTTGGCCGCTTCCGCGATCCTCGCAATCACCGCACTCACCCTCTCCTCCATTCCCACCTCAACCACCACGTCCGTCCCCCGATCGCTGAGCCGTGCTCTGACTTTAACAACCTCTCCCATGCGACCCTTCCCCTTCTCTTCTGCGAGGCTTTGCTCTCCGTCCTCAGTACCGTCACCCTCTTCTTCCTCTTCTCCTACCTCCACCACCCCCACAGGCTCCACAACCGCCCACTCCGGGACTCTGTACTCGGTGCCCCATTCATCGAAAACTCCCCTCCAGATCTCTCCCGTCGGACACGTCGCCCCCGCCGCATCTAGCACCCCTTGAGCGCTCGCCACATCTCCAGCCTTCACCAGATCCGTCGCCAACCTCACGGCGCCCCAAATCTCGGCGTGGCCCGTGACTCTCGTGTCCCAGAACGCGTTCCGCTCTTTCTCGAGACGCGTCCTCGTGAGCGCTGGCCCACCCGCAGCGGAACCGCCGCTGACGCTCCCTTTCCTATGGCTCCCAACGTGCGGCGACGGCGAAGCCGACAGCCCACCATCCAGCACGGGGCCTTTGCACCTACGTCCGCGATCGATCGCGACCAGCGGTTTATTGGGGCGACTATCTTTCCTCGTCGCAGGCTGTGATGCGCCGGCGCCGGCGCTTCTGCTGCCCCTCCGCCCTACCCTCCACCCGCTACTTCCTCCCCCGACATCCACGTCGTTGTGTGAGTGCGACGGGCGAGGCGAATTGTCGTCCGATATCGACGCTGACAGGAACGACTGGGTTGAGTGCGGCTGCGGCAGGAGCGGGGCTGGGTTGTTGATATTCGCGCGTGACGAGTCGTCTGCGGCGTGTGGCGCAGCAGCACGATTGTTGGAGAGGATTGACGCATTGTTGTTGCCATCGCCTGGGGACGACGAGCCACGAGCGGAGCCGCCGCGGCGTTGGGATGAGAGACAGCAACCCTGTCGTGCACAGGTGGCGATGTTAGTCCCATGTACTGCTGAACAACAATTGACGGCGCATCTGCGCGCAATGCGACCTCCACGGGGGAAAAGACGAAGGTGGGATGGGCATGCATGGGCTGAGATTGGATCATGCGCATCGGCAGTGAGAGAAGGCGAGAAGGGGAGACGAGTCTTGGAAGGAATTGGAAGGTGGTCGTCCGCGGCGCATGGATGCGGTTCAAGGCCGCGCGTGCCTGAAAGCGCGACGAGAAGCACGGAATGTCGCAGAATGAAGCCATTCGTTGGCGGAAAAGAAAAACAGAGCTCGAGCGCACCGGAGTGAACGACTTACCATGACTTTGCCTTCCCGGCGCCTCTAATCCATCAAATAAGATTGGAGCGCAAGAGCTCTGTCGAAAGTTCGTAGGTCGAACGGGCGCATCAGCGGGCGCGGCGCGGCGCAGCGGTTGCGGAAGTCCGATCGCGGCGCCGTGAACGACGTGGTGTTGTCCAAACAGAAGGTCTTCAACGAGCGTGGTCAGTAAGCGGGTAATAAAAAGCGCTAGGAGCCAGGCGGCGTGCGGCGTAGAAAAGTCCAGCAGAAGCGACAAGCAGATTCAATTCATTCGCGGCAATGGGGCCTGGTGGACAGAACAAGGCTGCAGTGCATGCGGATGATGCAACGGGGTCAGGGATTGGACCCGGAACGCAGCGCTGACTTTGCGTGCGAGCTGAGGGTGGAGAGCGGGATGAGCTGGTCTTCTGTCCGCGAGCCGCGCAACCCTGCGGGATCGATTGCTGGATTCTAGGCCGCGGCAGTGCGCCCTACGCCGGCAGCTGAGCCGCCATCCTCCCGGGCCATGCTGTCCTGTCGCTGGCCCCGCGACTCGTCGAGATGCGGCCGCCATCGCGTGTGCATCCACCCATCGGAGGGGCTCCTTGCTAATCCTGTCGCCGCCGAATCTGCCTTGTCTGTGCATACGAACAAGGCCGTGACAACTCACTCCCCCGCCACGCTTTGGGCATCACGCTGCACTAAGGAACGTTAAATTGTACCAAAGACGATTTTTTTCTATTAGATATTACGAGAGTTTCGGTGCCCTAGTGGCCGCTTGTACATATCCTGATAAGGCTAGTACGCAGGGTATCAAGGGGGTATACGCAGTTGCCTCAAACCCAGAGCAACGAGACAAAAAACAAAAGAACCAAACGAAAAAACAGAGCACTGAACACAAATGCGCAATGGTGGTATCAATCTAGACGAGGTAGGAACGAGAGACCGCCAACAGCCGCAAATGCAAAATGAGCATACCCCAAATGAGAGACGACGGTGAGTGGGAGAGAGTACTTTGGGTTTTGAGTGTACTGCGAAAGTTTTGGTATTTGTCGGTTAGAAGAGTGGTGGTAGCTCGCGTTGAGGTACTTCAACCAAGTGACAGCGGCTTGCGGTGCCCAACTTTTCCGTCATTGCGTCGTGGCAGTCGTCGAGGGAGGAGGAATCCCACCACACCTTGCGCTTACGCGGTAGCCTGGACAGCGGGAGTAGAGGACTGGCCAACGGTAACGGCCTCAGGGACGACATCGCCAATGGCGGGCTTGTTCTCCTCGTCCTTCTGCTCCTCCTCGCCCTCCTTCTTGGCCTCCTCGGTGGCGGGGGTCTCCTCGGGCTTGTTCTCAGCCTCCTCCTCGACCTTGGCGGGAGCAGCCGTCTCCTTCTTCTCCTTCTTTTCCTTGGCAGCCTTGCTGGGGTTGCGGAACAGGCCGCCGAGACCACGCTTCTTCTCGCCCTCAGCTTCGCCCTCGGTGTTGTTCTTGGCACCGAAGTTGCCGAAGAAAGAGGTGCGGCGCTTCTCCTTGCCGGGCTCAGGAGCGGCGGCGGCGGCGGCGGCGGCGGTGGAGGTGCCAGCAGCCTCGCCCTCAGCAGCGGGAGCAGCCTCGCCCTCAACGGGCTTGACCTCCTCCTTGGGAGCCTCAGTGGCGGGGGTGGTGGCGGGAGACTTGGCCTTGCCGAACTTGCTGAAGAAGCCACCCTTCTCCTTGGCGGGAGTGGTAGCGGTGGCAGCGGGGGCCTCGCCGTCAGCAGTCTTGGGGGCCTCCTCAGCGGGCTTGGCCTCCTCACCCTCGGCGGGCTTAGCAGCCTCCTCGGTGGCGGCGGGAGCCTCGCCGTCCTTGGGGGGAACGACGGGGGCGGTCTCGGCCTCCTTCTTCTCGACGGTGGGGCTGCGGACCTTCTCGAAGAAGCCGCCGAAGATGGAGGTGCGCTTGTTGGCCTTGGGCGTGGGCTTGGCCTCCTCGACCTTGGCCTCCTCAGGCTTAGCCTCGCCCTCAGCGGGCTTGGCCTCCTCAGCGGGAGCAGCAGCGTCGGCGGCAGCCTCAGCTAAAAGACTGTTAGCATTGGATATGTCAAGGCAGATTGGTTTCGTGGACTCACCAGCAGGGGCCTCGGCGGCGGCCTCGGCCTCGGCCTTGGGCTCCTCAGCCTCCTCGCCCTCCTTCTTCGCCTCCTCCTCCTTGGCCTCCTCCTTCTTCACGTCCTTCTTCTCGTGCTCCTTCTTGCCGAGGAGACCGCCGAAAACGGAGGCCCTCTTGCGGGACTGGGAGCGGGACTTGGACTTCTTGTTCTTCTTCTTCTTGCCCTCGGCATCATCGCCGGAGCTGGAGGAGGAAGAGCCGCGGCGCTCCTCGCCCTCAGGCTTAACCTCGGTGCTCTTCTTGGGGGCGGTCTCCTCAGCCTTAGCGGCGGCAGCGGGAGCGGCGGGCTTGCCTAAGCGAGACGTTAGCTGGATCCACCCAAAACGATGCGGAAGCAAGCGAAGCGCAGTGTGCATTGACGCACGAACCATCAACCACGTTGGCTTGCATGCGATGAAACTTACCGAGCTTCTCGATCGTCTCCTTGTACTCGTCGCTGGAGGTGACGCCCTCAGCGGCGGCCTTGGCCTCCTCGACGGTGGTCTCGACGGCGACAACCCAGCCGTCGCGCTCGGCGGCGTTGGTGGCCTCGAAGGAGTGCTTGTGGCCGTGGAGCTTGAAGGAGAAGACCTTGTTGCCCTCCTTGGCGACCTCGGTAGCCTCAGCCTGCGGGGAGTCGTCAGCATGCGGTTTCCTCGGGGATGGGGCGATGGGGACGCACCAGCTTCAGGACGCCCTCAGGGGCAGACTTCTGGTCGGCGTGCTTGGCGAAGAAAAGCAGGCCCTTGCCGGTCTTGCTGGCCCAGGCGACGGCGGCGTGAGCGTGCTCGCCCTTCTCGCCACGGAGGTAGCCGTGCAGGCTGTCCTTGGAGACGGCAGCCTCCTCGCCGAACCAGAAGTACTTCTTGGAGAAAGTGAGACCCCTGCGGTGCGAGCGTTAGCGGAATTGCCCCGGACAAAAGGCGTGGTGAGGCGTACTTGATCAGACCAGGGGCCTTGTAGCCGAGAGCGCCGGAGTAGACGGGCTCAGCGGTGATCTTGACCTCGCCGTCGGCGGTCTTCTCCTCCTTGGGGAGCGCGGTGGTCTCCTCGGCGGCGGCAGCGGGCTCCGCGCCCTCAGCAGCGGGCTCGGCGGCGGGCGCGTCGGTGGCGTCCTCGGTCTTTGCCTCCTCTGCGGGGGCAGTCTCAGCGACGGTCTCGCTGGCGGGGGCCTCAGCGGCGACCGGCTCAGCGGCGGGGGTGTCAACGGGCTTCGCGTCAGACATTGTGGGCGGTGGTGTTGTGGTTGCGGGTATTAGGCTTGCGGGTGGTGGAAAAGTCGACGGGCTGGCGCGTCGACGGAAGTGGAGTGGATAGAAAAGGACAAGGGTATCAAGGGTATCTCTGAAAAGCAAGCAGCAATGCAACAGGCCAAGCTCGACGACCGAGAGGTGAGGCGAGTTGGAGAGTGGCAGAAGCAGCGCGAAGGCGGATGAAGTAGGACGAGCGAGCGGGCGCGGTGGTTTTGATGGCTGGGCGCAGGGGCAGCGAGTACTAGGGAGAGAGCGCCGAAGCGACGTTTGGCAATTTGCGCTAGGCTTCTCTGACAATCAGCAATAAACGTGATTCACGCGGGCCAATCGTCATAACATTTATGCACGGCGCCTGAGCTTGGGCTTGGAGCTGCTGCGTCGCCCTGGCCGGCGCGAGTGCGACAGCGGGCGCCGTCTGGTCGCATGACACCCCGGATCCAAACACCGCCAGCAATTCCGCAAGCCGTCGCGATCGCGGCCTCCCTGAAAGTTTTGACGTTATCAGTCGCGCGTGTCGCTCGTAGCCCGTCTGGGACGGCTGCAGCAGGGGTCCCGTCGCGGGGCCTCTCCACCGCGGACATCAGGCCATGGCGCGCCCGCCTGCTGGAGCTGCTCTCGGCGCGCATCGCCCGGCACCGCTGCGCGCAGGCTGGCCTGCGGAGTATCAACAAAGCACAAGCCCAGAGCACCAGCACCCGCCAAGGCTGCGCACGGGACGCTGGTGGAGCGCGGAAGAGATTACAGGCCTTAGCCTCTTCTCAGCAAATGGGCTGCGCAGATCCTTGGGTAGCGCCGGCACACGGTCCTCTGCACATGGCCAGCGACGCAGGGTGGACCGCCAGGGTTCGCAGCGCTTCGTCCCCGCCGCTCATCTCGAGGCCGCGCTGCTCGCGCCAATGGCCGCCGCAGCAGCGAGATCGCATGCCGATGCACCGCCGATGGAGCAGGCAGGTGTCGCGATCCGCCGCCGTCACGTGCGCGGGAGGGCCAGCTCATGGGAAATTCTGCCGCCGCCGCGGGGATCGCCATGTGATTCACGTACAGGCGAGTCAGAAGGAGCGGCGGCCGGGCTAGCTGGCCCCCTTTCGTTGGCTGGCTGGCTCCGCCGAACGCTGGCCGTCCATCACGGCGGGCAGTGCAGCCCGCAGCCAGAGCGCCGGCAAGCGCTCTGTACCACGCAAGCCACCCAGATGAACAAAAGAGCCTCCTCGCCGGGACGCACGCCGGCCACCCTCATTTTTTTCTGATCCCGCGCCTGCGCCGCCGCCTGCGCCTGCGCTGCCGCTCTGCTGCCGCCCACCGGCTCCGCGGGCTGATCCCAATGACGGCCGCCCTCGGGACGCGTTCCGAGCAGGAAGCTTTGCTCGGCGGAGTACGAGCAGAGCAGACTCCAGACTCCAGTACCGTGGATGCCGCCGTGACATCGCAGGCACGCCGGAAGCGGTGAACGGCCTGGACTTCGGATCACGAGAGGAGGAGGCCCAATAATCTGCCAGAACCACAAAACAACCTCCATCACCAAGCGCCTGAAACGCCCAGTGACATGCCCGGCTACCCCAGCCAGCAGCACCGCCAGGTCCACCGAGATCCTGCATTAGATAATCTCTTTCAAACGCGCTTAGTCGAGGCAAACAGAAAAAACGCTGCATCGTGGGTAACCGGATCGGGGCAACGGCGCCATGTAGCCATGCTAACTAGCTAGCAGCCGCTACGGGCCCGCCGCCGTCCAACCGTAACCCCTGACCAGAGCGACCACGGTCCCCGGTTTCCAGCGCAGGGCTGTCGTGCTCACCGCCTCGAGCGGCGGGAACACCTAGCTCTCTCCGCTCCGTCCACGGCTTCTGTCGCCCTGCTGTCGACCTGCCCACGCGCGCGAGCCGCAAGCACTGTTAGAAATGAGATCCTCCCTACTGGGCGTCTGTGTGCGAGCCTTCGCGCCCGGGGTGGGGCCTCGACGGGACGCGCCCGTCGGCTCTCATTTCAACATCTCCAGCAGGGAAACCAAACACGCACGCGCTCCACTCTCCACCGGAGATATGGAGCATGGATGCTCGTTGAGGACTGCCTGCCGGCACATTTCCACAGCGAGCCTGCTCCTCTAGCCCTATCGTACGCGGTCTAGCTTCGGTCTGGGCAACGGCCGCCGAGAGGGGCAGAAACGAGACGAGGATCGACGTGGTGGTTGCTCTCTCGCTTCATCGTCATCAACCACCATGTGTGCCCTCGGCACATCAGCACAAACCCCCTGTGCCCACGAAGCGAAAGAAGTTTCCAACGAACATTCCAGGTCGATCATGAGAGTGGCAACGAAGCGAGACGAACGCGAAGAAGAATCGATACGAACCCGTGCCGCCCTACCCGCTGCGCGCGCATCAACGACAATCGGAAAATTTCGAGAAGGAAAAAAAAAAAAGTATCATGCGGCAAGCAATGCAGCGAAGAGCCAAGCCATCCTACGGACGTTAAGCTTTCATGGGATAAGACAATCCATGCATATCATCGGCGCCCGAGATTGATTTGGCTGTTGAGGGCCGCAACACCAGCGAGCTAACATCGTCAGGGCCGAACAAAACCCACGCCAAAAAGTCAACCTCGCCACCGATCGTCCCCCATCGTGCACCGACGACCAGACGCTTACCCTGATCGTCACGCCCTAAGCCTTCTAGAAGCTTTCCCTTTTTCTGCCCCCTTCTTCTCCACACCATCCCCTCTCCCTCTCGCGCTGAACATCATCTCACGCCCTCCGAGAGTTCCCTTGAACCAGGAGGAAGAAATCGAACCGTTGGCCCGTGGCCAAGACCCGGCAACGCCCGTTCCGGGTCAATCAACCGGACGATTGATTGGTGCTACTTGTCAATGCTCTTCATGGTCATCTCGTTCGAAGATTTGATAACAGAATTCGAATTCTCAGCCCGAGCATTCATGCCACTTTCCCTTTCCCTTGCGCTCTCGCAGAGTCCAAGCAAAGAGCACAGCCGTTAAATGCGTTGACATCCAATCTTCACATCATTGCCGTCAAGAGGTGCACAGTATCATTGGCAACTCCACAATGAAGAAAGGGATTTCAACGTTTTCGGGAACCGCAAATCTCGGTCGTTTTTACCTTTCCATCCTTCCTTCCTTCCCTTCCTTCGATCAGAGCCAAGACTGGGCCCAATCCAATACAAGCTCAGACCGCCGGTGCTTCAAAGCGTTCATGAACACGTACAAAGTACATACATAAAGCATAACTACAATATACAAAAACACACGTCTACATGCACTCTGACGCAGCACATACTATACAAAAAGACGTCTCTCACCACGTGCCGCATTACGAACACATGATACAGAGCCTCTCTCTTGCCCGCTTCCCAGAACCCACCCCAGCTTCGAGATTGGGCGCCAAAATGACGGATGGGCTGTGCCCCCATCTCGCCGAAGGAAGAGAGTGCGAACACTGTTCACTCCGAGACCTCCCGCTCCGATCCTCCTTTCTTCTCTTTCCCTTATTCCGTTCGCTAGCCCGGACTCTTCACACAACAAGCTCCCCGTTCATTCCCCACCCAAGTTAGCCCTACGACCGCCGAAGAAGAAAAAGAGAGCGGGAAAGCGTCCAAGCCCAACGTGCAACTCATCTCCCGCGGTGCTCCCCCACATCAAAATGCCTCAAATGTCCGAGCAGAACCTTCATCGTCACCACCGTGTTTTTTTTTTTTTGCAACCATGGAAAATCTGAACGATTATTGCCTTTCGCCGAACACAGACTCCATTACCAAGTATATGGCTGACAAATGAGATGACGGCTACCCCATTATTTCCCAATGCCATAAGAGCAGGAATACTATATGGAGCTCGGTAATAAGAACCCGCCTTCATATCCGGGAAGACAAAGATTTGATGCAACGCACGTGCCTGTGTGCGCGCGCATGTATGTGTGTAATGATCTGCATGAGATGCATGAGATGCGTGTGATATGATATGCGTGTGCGGGTGTGATCGATATGACGGCGAGCTAAGTTAAACGGCTGGCTCAGCTTGCCGTGACGAGGACGTATCTGTCGAAATCAGCCCGTGTTAGCCACAGCCAAAATGATTACTATTTTGCCCGCCCCTTTCACATTTTCCCGCCATTTAGCAGAAATGGAGGGAGAGGGGCGGCCCGCGGGGAGAAACGAACGACCGGTGAACGCCGCTGACGACAGCGATCGCTCATCTCCCGTTCCCACCCAGAACCCCATATTCGATGTATTGACAATAGCGGTAACGTGTCACGCCAGGGAGTCTCACGCCAGCGGGTGGTCGCCCTGCTGCGATTGCAATACGTCGTCATCGCCGCCGCCAATTCAACAGCTTCTGAACCGGGGAGGATACAATGGTACAATGGAGAGGATCTAAAAAAAAAAGGGGAGGGGGGACAAGAAGAAAGTGGAAAGGACTTACGAGGTGATAGCATTCATCCGCTCACTCGTCAACTTCAG
>VNWV01000056.1:0-56539 GCA_009801085.1 Lasiodiplodia sp. COLG20 | reverse complement strand
GGGGGGGGCCATTTTGGGGGCGGAAAGTTTATATAGGTGGGTAAAGTGCCTTAGGGAGGAGGTGGTGGGGCCTAGAACTTCTCTATGCCTCTATCGAGGCATTGCATGGGGGCCGCCGGCGTGGGTTGGGTGGGCGCCGATACGCGAGGTTTCGGGGGGAGGTAGGGCGCGGCGGGCAAGGCAGGCAGGAGATTTGATTATTGACTCGTCGATTGATTCGCTGCTGGGGATGGAATTGCCGGAAGGGAAGATGAAGGCCGGATATTGACGGAGTTGGTTCGCGAATGTGCGCTCTCTGGACGTTGCGCAGTTAATGCGTGCGTGCCCTGGGGCGGTTGGATGGCTGAGGCGGCACAGGTGAAGAGACGAGGGCAGCGAGAAACGGCTTGTGGTTGATCGCAGCCCAATTCTTTTCTGGCTCTCCTCGCCGCAGCCAGCCCGCGTTCGTTTTCGCATTTCGAATGTTGGTTGATGGTTGGCGATTGGTGGTTGCATGGCTGGTGCTGCAGCAGCCATGTTCCCTCGAAGCGTACCAGCCAAAGCTGAGAAGCTACCATTCCGTGCTCTCGAACCACCATCGAATGTTTCGGTCGCTTTCTCTGCGTGAGCCGCTGCGGCTGAGAGGCCAGTCAGTGGAGTACAGACGATGCGTGCGTGTGTTCCTACCGCTACCGACCTCTCGGCACCCAATATATTGACGAGGCCTCAAATTTGAACGTCGGCGATAACGTGACTGATTGGTTGGTTTGTGGGGGCGGCCACACTACCACGGTTACGCAAGGAAGGAGAGACAAGTACACGTCGGCGTGGCCGAGTGAGACGGCCGAAGCATGTGGGCGACAAGAGACAAAGGCAAGGCGGTTGGGATCAGTCGATCTTTCATGCGCATATCTTCTCTTTCCTGTTCGGGATTGTTCAAAGCCTCCGGTGGTTTGGGCGGCCCGAAAGTCGTTGGGATCTCAGTGAGTTAATCGTTGAGTGGGCGGTTCAGCTTGTGCAACCGAGAACATGCACGAACTAGGCATGCTAATAGATATAGCAGTCAGCGTAGAGAATGATCTTGGTGGTTCCCCGCTATGGGCATTGTTTGACGTTCAGTGCCACTTCACTTTACTTGACTGACTTCGACATGTCTTCGGTGAGCTGAGCTGAGTGACAGGCATGAAATTTGGGTTGTGAGACAACAGCATGCTCAGGGCATTCAAGTCAAGGAAAGAATCCAATTTCTCCTCCAAGGATCATCCAACTATTCCCATTTTCTAAGCTCTAAGGTCGAATGTAATGGGCGACGCTCAGGACAAAGATCTTGTTTACCAAGCTCACTATTACCTACTCCTAATCCACATTTGTCTAAATGAAAGCTGGAAACCATTGTGAACGTGAGAATGAGTGGATGCATATGTTGGAGAAAAGATGTGTATATTTATTTGTCAGGGGCTACTTGATAGGAACGTATTTTTTTTATGATGATCGAGAAGTAAACCGCGAAATGACGAACACTGATGCGTGCTTGTCAATACTGATGATGCAGCGTTTGTTGTCTTGCAGCGAATCTCTCGACGCTAGAGCTGAATTACGCACAATCATTACGTACGAGACTCTGAACTTCAAAATTTATTAGGCATGAAAGAGACGCTACTTGGGAGCAGCAGGTGATTCAGTATCGGCTTGCACTAGAATACTCGTGCTCATGCAAGCAGCGCAAGCGATGGACATGCACAAAATCTTGGGTAGTCAGAGACCTGACGGGGCATGAGGATCGACCGCGATTTGCAAGGCTGCCGTGTGGGCAAGCAGGTACACACCAAAGCGGTAGTGGAGAAGTTGCCAAATACGGCTAGCGCGGAATCCTCAACTACGACCTCGACCCTCGAGAGCGACGTCACGCAAGGCGAGAAACTTCTGACCGGTCCCTCAAAGCTATCCACACCTTGGTCTAGCCAGCCCCAGGGACCAGGTTATGTGGAGGCCATGCCCAGGTTCTTGGACCCTTGAATCGGGCAGCGGTAGTGGAGAAAAAATTTTCGGCCGTTGCTCCAACCACCAATTTCCAATCGTCTCCGCAGGGTCCGCAATAACAAGTCTCGCGCAGTAAGAACGCATTCAGGAATGTGGGTATGGCATTGGAATGTGACTAAACTCAAAGGTTAATGCTTCACTCAGATTCCCTTGTGTCCTGGTGACTTGGTAACATGCAGCGCCTTCTGCACTCTGCACATGAGCTCCGTCATTATTATTCCATGCTTTTAAGAAGCACCTGACTGTATAATGAAGTTGATGGGGGCCTCGCTTTCGGCAAAATTGATGCTGTGAAGTTGGGCCGAGTTGCCCAATGGGAGTGAAGTCCGGCCGCCGGAGGGACCCACGCCCACGCCTTGGAATGGAAAATTTGCATACGAGCACTCAAGGGACATCGTAATTGCCTGTCGGTCCAAGGAAACAAGTGTTTTGCGTTCTACGCCAAGGGGAGCAAAAACCCTTGAAATATAAGCATTTTGGCCCATTTCACTCCCCATCAATCACCACAGGAGCCTTCAAACTCCTCCAAACTCATCGGTGGTATAGTGTAGAGGTATCACAATACGTTGTGGTTGAAAACACAGCTTCTAGATCATCTAGGACTTGCGACTGATACCGTATTAACCTGGGTTCGATTCCCAGTACCGCCAAGCGTCGCGCTTGAGCCTCTCAGAGGTTCCAAACATCTCTTTTTGCTCTCCTTTTTTGCTCTTGTCACTGCTGGGAAGCTGGGAGGAGGTTTCCAAGGTGGAGCCCCAAAGGCTGGCTTCTGCGGATGCAGTGCTCGTCAGAACCGCTCAAACACCTACAGTACACTGTTCGATGATGAGTGAAGATTCCTGAACTCTTTTTAGTCTTCCTCGCCGCCTCATCCGTGCTCTTGCTGTGTGGGAAATGCCTCTGTGATAGCGTCTTCCCCTTGACATATCCGGCCAGGCACTGTTCCTGGGAAGAAGCTCTTAGCCAGCACAGTCCAATCCAGGGCCGGGAGACGGGAAATACCAGCTGGCCCTGGCGTGGTTTTGCTGAATCGTTTTCGGATCGCGGCCCTCTCATCCTATCTTCTCACTCTGCCATGCATACGACGCTCGGCCGCCGGCGCTACGGCATGGCTCCCCGAGGATGCAGACCGGGAAATCGATCCGTAGGGACACTCGCAACAGCTTCCACGTGAAGGAATCGGCAGGGGCCCCCTATCCTTGGGTACGACCGGTCAAGGGTCCTTCAAGGGTTCCTCAGATGGTTCCGCGGGACCATCGCGTGCATGCATCCATCGTAACACGGCGCCATGCACAGCTCTTTTCTGATTATCCATACTCAAACGCCATGTGCCTCAATCGTTCTAGTTATGCGACCTGGCTTGTGTGTATCGGATATGGACTAATTCGACACGGCGGTGAAGCTGAGACCATGCGGCGGTTTGAAAGCGGGCATGAGGGATACACGGATGTGCGACTGGCGCGAATTAACGGTGCTGCAGACGAAGCTGCCTCTTGGTACGCAAATGGAACGATGCAGGGGTTGGAGTTGGGACCTGGTCTTCGATAGTGTAGATGTGTTGTTGATGGACGGGCGCCAGGGGGAAGTCAAGCCAGGGCGAACGGAGCCGCTCCGACTATCGGTCCAGCTATCTATCTGACATCACGTTATCAGCACGTCCACGATATCAACGAATCATTCTCAAGATACGTTCTCCTATTCCTCTCAATACGAAAAATAAGCTTAAAGATGATTATTCTCAAGTCCTCTTCTTCAATACCGAACTTCTGTGGAGATTGCCAGCACTGCATCAGGGCCAATCTGCGATCAGGTTGAATGTACTTCCATCCATACGCACTTCATAACATAGAGCGTTTCTAGTACTACCATAAAGTCAACTGCGCATCAGCCATGCGCCATCGGCACACCATGCTGCCCCCCGAGACTCTGCCTGCAGCCGAAGCCGCGAGTGCCTGCATTTGCAGGCATCGACGCAATCCCTGCCCGATCTTACTTGCATTGCTTATCTGGTACCTGATGGTCAAACGTAGGGACGATAATAAGATTAGACTTATAGCCACGGATCGTAGGCTGACGGATTGCTGCAAGGTCCCGGAAGAAGCCGCTAAGGCTGGGATGAGGCTTCGAGCGGCGGCCAAGTATTTATCACCATTTCACCCGAATGGTCGTACAGAACATGAAAGCGGCAACGCACGAATGCGCTGGCACCTACGATTAGGCCTGATATACTTCTTGTTTCACGTGTCTGGAATGCTTTTCTTTGCTTGCTTCTTCCACCTCCCGACCTTTTCTGACCGACATGCGCCTGCGTAGTTTTGGAAGCATTCTTGTTGAGCCTAGATGCTCAACACGTCAGTGTCTCATCATATTCGTTGCATATGTTGTGTATGGTTACTGTTGAATTGACGTCCGTACCGTTGAAAGCAGGGGAAGCAGCATGTGGACTCGCATGCTTCGGGAGCTGGGAATCAGCTCGTCTAGGCTTCGAGCTGCACCACCCAGTGTTTTAGGTATATCTCACCTACAGTAGCAGAATGATCTCCCTATATTTGTGCGATATTGAATTTTAAGTAAAAGAAAAAGTAAGAGAAATAAAAAAAAAAAAGTAAAGAGACTTCGTCATTCGCGTACAAACATTGTGATTCCTTCATTTGAAAAACGGTATTACGTTTCAATCATTTACACCAAAAACCACTACTTCATGTTTGACTGCTGGGCGTCCGGGTTTCGGAATCGTATTTACAAGTATTCATACAACGTATGAAACTATATTTTGTTTTGTCTTCTCTGCGCACCACCAATTTTAAACAGCATGGCGTTTATCTCTGGCTACCCGTTGCAGGATCGGCATTCGGGTATTCATTTGGAGATGTTCTTTAAAAATTTGCATATTCTTTAAATACCCTTTATGTGTGATTGTCCGCTGGGTTTGAGGCCTACTGCATTTTGTTGCACGTTGTCACGTATTTCGGCAGTTGGTCACCAAAATGGCAAGACCATTTAGAACCAACGCTATGATACAGAGGGGTGCTGCAGCCGATGGCTAGCGCGAAGAATAGCAGAGCCAGAGAACATAGCGTAGGTTTGCCTCAGTTCTTTTATTTCCCCCACAATGAAAAAAGAACATGTATTGGTAGTTGAAGCTATCATCCGGACGTGAATGTATAATTATTAATTCGACATTTACATCCGGACGATAGCTTCAAATACCCATGGCATGAGCGAAAAATAAATTCACGCTAGCCATCAACTGCAACACCCCCCTATATTGTGGCTTCAAGAACGTCGTCTCTGCTGCGAAATAGTCAGATTATGCCCATGTGACATATCATCTGCAGGCCTTCAGGTGCGGGGTTATTTGTGGGGGCCGCACTTGAATATTGCTCTTCACGCAAGACAGCAGTATACGATCGCAGTAACCGTTATCTCAGTATCGATTGACAGAATCTCCAAAACAATTAAAAGGCATCCTTACATTACAGACAAGGGAGCTATGTCAAAGTCAATTCCCATCCCTGGCCCGGCGGAGGAAGAAGCGGCAGCCTTGCAAAAGTATCGTGATGCCTTCATCAAGAAATTGGCGAAGCTCAGAGAATCAGAAAAGTACCAGAAGATGGATCTCTACGCACTTCCGAGAGAATGGGAAATGGATAAAAAACTTCTGCTGCCGTTCCAGGCCGGAGCGCCAAATGCCAACAGCGATCTATGTGCGAATCTTCACCTATGTGACTTCTACCCAAGAGCACTCTCACAAAACTTGACAACTGGGTAAGTATCATATTTCAACAGCAGCTACTGTTAGTACCGTTATTATGGCAAGAAGCTGACTGTTGTCTTTGTCTGCAGCGTTGTTGGTCTCATCACTGATCACCCCGGGTACCTGGCCTGGGGAGAAGAGACAAATTATTCCCTCGAGCAGGTGCACTGGGATCGCTTAGGTCCACTTCAGGCAAGGTGCCTGTCAGCACAGCTGAGAGAATGCAAATCAAGCCGTTGCCAGGCCGCCAGGAAACTGTTGGCCCCACACATTCCGGACTGCGATGACTGGGCCGAATTTCGAGAGTGGGTGCTCGCAGCGGCTTCCTGCCAGCTTGCTGCATGGGCTGCAGGCGATATCTGGCTGCACTACTTCGATGCAGACGCATTCGCAAGGCACTTCTCCTCAGTGATGGCCACCTTCCAACAAGACCTCGCCGATCGATGGTTCTGGCAGTACAAACTGTCCAGGTCCACAAAGAAAGCTGATAGCCCATTTCTGCTTTTCCAAGTCAGGCAGATAATATTCTTCTGGGCGAGCCAGATTCAGCCACGGATCGTGCAGGATCTTGGCCATCGAATGCTCAGAGGCAGTGAAACCGCATTAAAGATCCAGACTACAGCTTTGAAACAAAGCTTGTTTTCGCAGGTCATTGTGGACGCAGAGGAAAAGGCGACGAGATTGAATCTCTGTCCAAAACGACTTTGGAACGTGGTTCAGAGCGTGGAGTGGCTGGATAGTGTGTTGCCGGCTCTCTTTGATTTGTTGGAAAAGGCCCCACGTCCGGATGCTTTTGCACATTTCGGCCATGAGAATTGTTCAGCACAGTTCTGTGAACTGTCACAGGAAAACAGCGCACTCAAGAAACAGCTGCACAAATGCGACAATGGCCAATGCGGACGTACTACAACGCTGGATCTTACGAGGCTATCATATGCCGTGCGGAACGGGGATACTACCGCCTGGCCGATTGAAGCATTGCAGAACCCCAAACCGGAAATTTTCCCAAAGGACTACATGGCCATCTCTCATGTCTGGTCAGACGGCACTGGTGTGGGTACCAGTGGATCGGGCTCTGTGAACGAATGTCTGATTTCTTACTTTATGGACGTGGCCAAGAAATTGGAATGCGACGGCATTTGGTGGGACGCAATATCTATTCCTATGGAGAAGGAAGTGAGAAGAATTGCCCTGAACCAGATGCAGTCGTACTACAAGAACGCAAAACACACCGTGGTCCACGATGAGTACTTGCTGCAAGTTGATTGGGCTGAGGATGGCAGTCCCGCCGTTGCCCTTATCCTCTCACCATGGTTTACGAGAGGATGGACGGCGCTGGAACTTTCGGTCTCCCGATCCGTGAAAGTGATCTACAGGGATCCTACCAATGCCAACAAGCAAGTCGTGAAAGACTTGGACCATGACATTCTCCCCCAAGGTGTCTGCAGCGTGGGCCATAGGTTTGCAGCGGACATCATCCAGAACCTCAGGGGAAAGCCACCAACACTGGCAGGCTTATTCAAAATCTTGAGCACACGGTCAACGTCGTGGTCGCGCGACCGTGCCACCATCGCCGCTCTCCTCGCCCGGACTGAAGATTTTGATTACAGTGATGCTCAGGCAGAGACGATGCGCAAGA
This sequence comes from Lasiodiplodia sp. COLG20, assembly GCA_009801085.1. Taxonomy (NCBI): domain Eukaryota; kingdom Fungi; phylum Ascomycota; class Dothideomycetes; order Botryosphaeriales; family Botryosphaeriaceae; genus Lasiodiplodia; species Lasiodiplodia sp. COLG20. The sequence goes on along the minus strand of VNWV01000056.1, from coordinate 49,124 downwards.
TGGTGCTCTCATACCGACAGGCGCCGCGGGAGCTTCTTCTTCACGGAAAAGTCACTTTGGGTCTTGAGGGTGGTTGCTCCTGGCTGCCTTCCAGTATTGTGACAAGCGAGCAACCTTTTGATGAGGACGGAAGTCGGAAAGACGACAATTTGATTGAGGTGGACGATGAGGGTGCGGCCTGTGTAAGATGGTCGTATCACACCATTCCAGACAGTCGAGTGCCTCATGTGAAGCCTTACAGTTTGCATGCTTCCGTCGAACTGCGTATTCAACGAGCCTTGCAGGCACCGGATAACTGCTTTCTATTGTACGCCCCTAGCCAATCGTCTCACAATCCACTGTACCTTCTGGTTCTGGCTGCAGGTCTGGGGACAATGGAGGATGGTAGTATGTGCATCGATTCTCATTACGTTGGCTGCGTAAAAGTCAATTCTGCACGCGCAGAGATAAAACATCATGGCGTCCTGCCGTTTAGGGTGGGGTGTGCACCTAAAAAACCGCACCAAAACGCCAAAGCAATCTTGGAAGCGTATAAGGAGCGCCATGGCCTCTTGCATCAGAATGAGTAAGGGAACTCTCACAGAGCGCTTTTACTAGGATATACTCTCTTTGCCGTTGTATGATAGATGTGCGATTCTAGGGAGAATTGAATCTCTAGATTATCTTTGCAAGCATTTGAAATACGCGAATTCTCAGAGCCAAATCTTGTTTCAAGGCTACTCCGTGGCTGAGTACTCCGGCTCCAGCGGAGAGCTGTGGCGTCTGTCCTCGGCTCAAAACTGGCATCTCGTTGTTATTTGTGGTAGCGTGATGTATGTCGGGCATGATTAATCTTTGCACGAGTTGACTTCTCTTACTACAGTAAATATAGACATGCATGCTGTCAGGATCGACCAATAAAAATAGCAGCTGCGAGTAACACGGTGTAGATCGCTAGGGTTTGCTAAACATATGGAGATATAGAATGGGTAATCGAAGCGCTGGGATCGACGTGTGAACGTATGGAAAGTACGAGCGCTCCGAGGGAAAAAAAAGAAACGGAAATGAAAGCTCGGACGTGACCCTATAACAGGCACTGGGCCGTGTTGTAAAGTTAAGCGAACCGACCTCATGATATAAGTACCGCTACCATCTGCCGTCCGAGCTTTGCTTTTGCCATTCTCTCGCCAATGAATGATGTGCTTCACCGTTGACTTCTTGCGCCACGAGTCGGCGATAACGTTCGGCAGCGTCATTTATCACCTGACGTTCGTTCGTTGATTGATCACTCGTCTCCGGTCTTCCGTAGATGCAGCGTCGGACGACCATTTGCCCGAATGACGCGTTCCTCATGCGAACCGGAATTCGTGATCAATGACATGTTACCAAGGTCTGTAGAGGGATTAACGGGAATCGATAGCCTGTTCGGCTCCGAAAGCCTGTATACCATGTCGCCACTTACCAAAAGAGACAGGATCTATGCGTTCGACTTTCTTGACGCATCATTCCTTGTTTGAATTGAAGAGCAATGAACACAACGAACGCGTGGGATATGGTTGGTATTGACTTTACAGCGAGCTTCTTTTTGGAAGAAATTCTGTTAGAAAAAAGAGAGAATGAATGGCTGGATTTTGGGAGCTTGCCCGACGCAGATGGATCAGAAGATTTACTTGATCCCCAAGTCGGTGTAGAATCCACGATTGCAGGCAACCACACGAGCGGTTCCAGTAATCTTAAGATCCTGGGGAAGAACCTTCGATGAATCTTCTCGACTCTTGGCCGTACGACCGTAACAAGGGTTCAGGCTTGGAAAATGCCGGAATTGGCAGTTCCTGGCGTTTGTCTCGCGCCTCAAAAATTGTGGGTCCGTTAACGGCCGTCAACGGTCACGGAATGTCGTCAGCGGGATCCTTCCGCATGACTTTACGGGGCCGACGTGACCCTGAACCGGCACAAGCCGATAGCCCGAAAGGATCGACAGAGGTGGCGCAACTGTCGTTCCACAAGTGATGCCCCGAGCCCAAACTGACACCCAACATGAAGGACCCTGTCAAAAATAGGAAAAGGACTTAAAATCGGACTGCTTCCTATCGTCTCTTGCTCGGAAAACTTGGCCGACAACAAACATTGCTGTCGATGCCGCTACAAATTTCTAGTCTGGTCAAACGCAGCATACATTCAAGGTTCCATTCAACTGTGCCAAAGCAAATCAGGGGCGAAGAAACTAATTTGAACAGCGGCAGTAATGTTTCACTTCCAGATATGCCAAACTTCAACATACATGCCTGTGATGTTGTAATCGCCGGAGCTGGGCCAGCAGGCCTTATGCTCGCGTCAGTATTCACCGTTCCAATATCAAGACATCCACAATTAACATCCGCATAGGGACAACCTTGCTCGCTTCGGGATAAAGGTCGACATAGTCGACAACAGGAAGAATCAAACCTTGGTTGGTAGAGCAGACGGTATTCAACCCAAGACGCTCGAAACTTTACGTCAGATGCGATTGGGTGATAGTCTCCTGCGCAAGGGCGTGAAGGTCTTTGATATATGCTTCTGGGTATTTTCAACCTTTCCCTGTACAGAATACGTCACCGATCTTCTTTTACAACCGAAACTACCGGACTCCTCGTCTGCATGGAAAGTAAAGGAAACGCTGATTGTCAGTGAAGAAATCCTCCGCCAAAGAGAAGATGCACAGAAACCAACGTGCGATACATTACCCATCGGAGACCGTCGACCTCTTGGATCCCTATCTTCTTCTTATCCATCAGGGTGTCATCGAAGATGTCTTTGTCCAAGACTTGAAAGAACGCAATATTGAAGTACGACGGGATACCACACTCATGGATTTTACATATACCGGGAAAACCTGTCCAATCGAAGTCACGCATTTGGCAGAAAATCAGTACCGTTGCACCACGAATACCAAGTACCTTGTCGGATGCGATGGATCGCGTTCGGCGATACGAAAAACCATTGGAGCTCAATTCAAAGGAGCTTCATCCGATTCTGTCTGGGGCATACTGGACGGCCAAATCGAAACAGACTTTCCAGATATCTGGTCCAAAGGCTTGGTCTACTCCGAAGAAATCGGATCAATCATGCTCATGCCGCGCGAGAGAAACATGACTCGGGTGTACGTTGAGCTGAAGCCGGAGTTGAGAGGGGGCACATCCAGAGACGAGCTCTCCCAACAGCTTGTCATGCAAAGAGCTAAAGAAATCATGTATCCGTTTCGTCTCAAGTGGAAGACCGTCGGTAAAATCACCGCTCTTACAATCGTCACATATAGCTCACCAGACTGACCGTGCGCAGAATGGTTTGGGAGGTACGTAGTCGGTCAGAGGGTCTCCACCAAATTTGCAGATCATAGGAGGCGGGTGTTTATCTGTGGAGACGTAAGTGCCCCCGCATGTTTGGAAAAATCGCGCTCACTAGCCGCACAGGCCGCCCACACGCACTCGCCCAAGGCCGCGCAGGGGATGTGAGTAATAGGCACCCTATATTTTCCGAACATTTTTAGGGCTGACCTCCTTTTAGGAACACATCGATGCACGATGCATGGAACCTTGCATGGAAGCTTAACTTTGCCGTACGAAAGCTGGCAAAACCCGAACTCCTCGAAACCTACGAAATCGAGCGGCGTAGGGTCGCCGAAAATCTGATTAGTTTCGACTACGAGCACGCGAAAACCTTCGCCGCAGGTGATTGGGATGCCTTGGCTAAGAATTTCGCCTCCTATACCCGCTTCATTTCAGGAATGGGTGCGGAATACGAACCGAACGCGCTCAACCGTCTGTCTGACTCGATGGGGTCTGGTGACCTGAAGCCCGGATGCCTACCCACCCCAGCAAAAGCTACGCGTTACGCCGACGCCAACCCGGTGGATGTCCAACTGGATATCCCGATGCTTGGCCAGTTCCGCATCTACTTCTTTTGCAACAGCGCACGAACCAGTCGGCCCTTTATCGACGTCGTCTGTAGGCAGGCTAACTCGCAGCAGTCCTTCACCGGCCGCATGAGCGCCGCTACTGATGCCAGCTACACGATACAGCCGCCCATAGCTGCTCCGCATGACGAGTTCATCTGCCCGGGCCGCTACACCACTACGTCATGTCTTTTCACCTGGGCTCTCATTACTCCCACACCAAGGGCTGAGTTCGAGTTGGCAGATCTACCACAGGTGCTGCGCGAATCCCCTTGGACAATCTACTTAGATGACATCCCGTGGGAAGATACACGGGGCAAAGGCTGTATCGAGAAGTGGCTTGGCGGTATTCAAGGAGATGAGACGGCTCTGGTTATCATACGTCCGGACGGATACGTTGGTACGTTGAGAATTTGGCAGGATGGTAGTAGGAGCAGTGGAAAAGAAGCCGTGGAGTGGATGGACGATTATTTCGAGGGTTTCCTGTCTGATATTGTGTAGGTTATTTGAAAAGCTAGGCGTTAGTAGCACGGAAAAAAGATTAATAGATAATGGTGGGCAACTTCGCGATAACATCACTTTGGCGCGTCGGGCAACCACACGCACTGCCTACTCAATAATTGATTTGCTAAAGAATAGTAACGTACAAACCATCTGCTGAGTTCATCAACTCATTATCAATATTCCTGAAGGCCGTAATTTAACCGTGTACATACAATAGGACAAAACAATAAAGCTTAAAGCTTCCGCAGCATTCCACACTTCTCAAGGAAGCATCAGGAAACTCGACATCCAAGCGGCGATGCAAGACATTGCATACCATACCCCACTATCTCCATTCCTTCTCGAAGCTCTTAGTGGAGACTGCCCCACTCCCGCCCGATCCTGTGGATCCACCAGCGTTCTTTGATCCAGTTGCTGTTGCGCTAGCCAAACCGTCAGAGAAGATGCATCGTCTTCTGTCGCACTCACATTCTTCTCCACTACTCACACGTTAGGATGTCCCGGAGCAGCAGCAGGCTTGTCGGATATCTCAGCCCCAGCACTACTCATCGTGTAGGCGATGACAGCTCCGCCAGTATCTATGCTGAGAACAATTTCACCCTCCGCCGTGGCCGTTGCCAGCGCCGTGCCTCCAAGTTCGAGGGTAGCCGTGTCATCGACACGCATGCCGCTGCCTTGTGAAGTGGGATCAAACGTGACGGTTACCGGGTCCCGCCCTCCTCCAAGTGTGAGGGCTAGAGTATTCTCTTCGCCATTCCCCTCATCATATGCTGGCGGGCTTGCTGTGGTAAATGGTGACTCCGTGGCAGCAGGTACAGCATCCCGCGTCCTCCGGCACTCAACGCCGAGGCTGTGCAAGCCCTCGATAATAGAACCAAAATTCCACCGCGGCTGCTGTTACCCGGTGACGATGATGAGACTCCTCCCGTCTCCCCCGCCGCTGCTGCGGAGAGCGGCACTGATACGGTGGTGGGCTGTATGCCGCTGCCAGACGGGCCTTCAACTACAATGCTGTTTGGGCCGGACGTGTGGATGGCATCGGGTATCATGGCGGGAGGACCGGTGACGGACACTATGCGGCCTTCGATGGTGTAGGCTAATACTATTGTGGGGGCTGGTGTCTGGCTGTTGTTGGTTGCATTGTCATCAGCAACTTCCTGGGGGGTTTTCTGGGTCGACGGTAGGATTCACAATTGGGATCGGAGTAGCTGGGATAGTAGTGCCTCCAAATGTTGTAAAATCGATTGGAGTTGCTGTATTATCCTGGCCAGGTGATTGATCTTGGGGGTCTGCAGGATTTGTGTTGGGAATTCCTTGAGGAGATGTGCCGCCGTTGTTGGTAGGTACTCCAGCTTCCTGGCCAAGGCCTACGGTGTTGGTCGGTTTGTATTGCCAGCTTTTGGTTGAGTAGGGTTCGTAAGTGCCGGACCGGGTACGAAACTGACAAAAGGCCGTGCCTGACCCACCTGTGTAGAGCCGAGGCCACCGCGGGCAGTTGTTAAAGCTGCTGATTCCGCCGTTGCGGTAAGAGAGGGATTTCGTCAATTCGAATTGGATGCAAGAGCGGCTGATGCTGAGCTTAACTCTATTAGGGCAGCAGTAGCTGTCAGCGCTACGGGAGAATCTTATACACCCCAGCATCGTCATAAACGGAACGGTTGATTCCACGTCTTCCTTTGTCTTTTCGTGTATTAGTAGTATAATGATCTTGAATAAAGCTCTGTTCAAATGTCAAGAGTGATCAACTATAAGTTTTGAGTGCTTTTGTAGAGCGTGAATTTTTAAGAGCGAGGTTGTTGGCAGAAGTCCTTAAGTAGAATCGAATAGAAAGAATTTCTGTTAATTTACGCTGCATTGGCTGGAAATTGAGTAAATTGGTTGCGGGCGAAACTTCGGAGGAGCTACCCTAGGTAGTGATGAACATTGAGAGAAAACCAGGCTCAGTATGCATTGCTCAGAACAACGAACAACACCGTTGACGTTGCCATGAAAAGTGGTCCTACTGGCCAACTGCTTGGGAACACCCTAAGCCAGTACAGAGAGTAATAACTTGCCATACTACACTTAGCGCTATAGTTGGCCCCGGAGAAAACTGAGGCCTTTTGTATTGTCACGCAAGAAATTATAGTAAGTAGCTGAAGCCCGCGTCCGGACTCTTATATGAAAATTTACCAACACATTCGTTCAGGCATTTACTAGCTGTCTGCATGAAGAAGAATGCTTTCGCGGTAGTCTGGAAAGCCTTTTCCTTTCAAATTCACAATGCTACTCATTCCAAGGCGGCAAGATCAACACCCACCCTGCAGTATTCACCAAAACATCAGTCTCCACCCCCAATGTTTTGCCTGCTCCCCGGGCAATGCCAGGAGTTCTATATGGCAAAACAGATGCTCGAAGAGCAAAAGAATGCGTCGGCCGGGAATCGAACCCGGGGCTGATCGAAACTGAGTGTTGAGCTCCCGGGAGCACTCGTGGTATGAGATACTCCTGTGAGGACTGCAACTTCTTGGCAACGATCAATTTTACCACTAAACCACCAACGCTGTCTTTGTTGTAGAGGTCTAGAGTAGTGTGGTATATGTAGTATAACCCCAAGAAAACGTCCGAAAACAAGGAAGTGGCAAGATTCCCCTTTTCGAACATCTCTCTTGAAACTACATATATAGGCTTTTCTTTCTGTCGGAATGCTCTAAAACCATGAATCTTGAGTGTGTCAAAGTTTCAGAGTGATTTATAATTTGGATGTTGAGATATATGCGATTTACTTCGGTGGTGCCGGGTCACTCCATAAGTTCAGCCAATTTCACTACTATGATGAACGCGACACACGAAAATGTAACAGATGCAACTGTCTATGTTGCCATTTGCTTTGACACTTACCAACAAGGCCAGAACAATCATTGAATCTTGTTCGTTAGCTGGAGAAACCTTTCAATTATCCTATACAGCCACGAACTTTTCCGAGTTCAAGTGGAACACAGTAAGAGAGCTACATTGGCTCTTCTCGTATCGTATGGGCGGTAATAGCCAATTTACTCGCCAGTATGTATACTAATCTGAGCAACTTTATGATCTTTTCCTTCGAAAACATCCCTGCGGACCTGATAAAACAAACCAGCTGTCAGCTCAGCAGTGCCCAACTTCTTCCGCATCTCTAGCACGAGATTCTTTGCCATTAGAAATCAACTATAGAAAAAATCATGCCGTATATTTACGAAGATTATGCTTTTACTTGAAAGTTTTGCCAAAGAAACTGCCGGCACTCAAGCGACAAGTTGCCTTCCCGACCTTGTACTACCGTCACGAGTCTATAGTGGAAGATCTCAAACCTCTCTGAGGCGATCATGCTGCTATAGCAGTCCGCGAGGGCGTTGACAAAGTCTCCCGTATCTTAGCTGGCTATTGCCACGAAGTTCGAGAACTTGAAATTTCTCAAGTACATTCTACAATGATAGGCACGTTACTACCTTCTTGAGCAGTTACTTTTTATTCGTAACATGCATCTTGATTTCAAGGAGTTCAAGAGTGAAAATTGAGCCAGTGGAAAAAGACGGCGAAATCTTTGCGCGGGACATTGCTCGCTTAAGTAGTGCTCCCACCAAGCCGAGCCCAACAGCGATAGGTACAACAAAAATACATATCTCGCTTCTCACGTCATAAGTACATGCAGAAAGCGGCTGTCATTGCTATCTTCATAGCAGCTGAAAGGAATTGGTTGTTGACTTGGCAAAACGAAGCCAATGGTTTTCAGTGTGCAAAAAAGAAAATACAAAACGTACAACAGCCGGGATTCCCCAATGGTCACCCACTTGAGTACTAATCGGCCGGTTCGCAGCTTGAGTACGGCTGAGCGGACGGGAAGCCCTATATTCTGCGACCTATGGTCGTACGTGGAAGTGAGGGTGAAGTTTTGCAATTATAAAGTGTACCTCAAAAATCAAAATCACTATCGCAGGTAACGGATGGTTTTTTCATTCAATAACGGCATCTCAGCCCCTTACTCCCTCCATCTCAGTTGAACAGCATACTCCCACAGCTCCTTCCACCTTAGTTGAACGGTATACTCCCACAAATCCCTGCACCCAAGTTGAACAGCGTGCTTCCACAACGCCATCCACCCAGTTTGACCAGCATCCTCCCACAACTCCCTCCACTCAAGTTGAGCAGCGTCTTTCCGCAACTCTCTCCACCCATCCTCATACAGCCCTGACATGAAACGACACCCAAGCGCCGCCTTCTGCGACAGCTCCGATTCAAGCGCCTCATACGCAAATCTCGCCATCCCATCCGCGCCCCAAAAAATCGCATCATCCTCCCACTCCGCTCCAAACGCCTCACCGACCTTCTCCTCCCCGAGCACCCTGTCCAACGCCTCCCTCACCCCGCTCACTCCCATCCCATCACCATGTACAAGCACCGACACCAAATTCCTGTAGAATTTCTCTGCACCTTCATACGCGACCGTCCTCTCCACCACATCCCTCACCACCCTCTCCACCACTTCCCCCACATCAGCTCCTTCTCCGACATCCCCCATCCCTATTTCGTTCGTACCAAACAGATCGTCCATGACGGCCGCCGTCACCAAGCCCGGACCGCCGTTCTCGCCCCCTCGCCTCGTCACCTCGACAACCACAACGAACGACACCCACGGCCACTCATCCTCGACGTCCAGCAGCAGCGCGCCCGCCGCCGCCGCCGCGGCGCTCGACGCGACGTCCCTCAATACATCAACTTCCCCCACCCCCACGCAGCTCCACTCCCAGAAGCGCGCCGAGCGCAGGCCCGTGGCGCTAAGAGCGTCGACCATGGTGCGGACATAGTGCTCCGAGGCGGCGGCGTTGTGGAAGCTGCGCGGGCCGCTGAGGCGGACGTGGCAGATGCGTTGGCCGCCGAGGGCGTGCTCCGTGGCGCGTTTGAGGCCGGTGAGGACGGGTCGCAGGGCGGCGGCGTCGTCGGTGGGGGATTGGTGTGACGGATCAGGGGGGCAGAGGTAGGAGGGGGTGAGGAGGCGGAGGGGTCGGAGGGATTGAGTGAGGGTGCAGAGGCGAGATGGTTGGTTGGTGTTGGTGGATGGGTGGTCGTGTAAGGGAGGGGAATGCGGCATGTAAGCGGCGTGGTAGGCGCGCTGCATAAAGGCCTTGTAGGCGGGGCCGCCGGCTATCTTGGCGACGTGGGTGGTTGTGCCGTTGGGGTGGTAGATGGAGGCGGTGCTAAGAGGTGGTTAGCGTTATCGTGTGTGAAGCTCTTTTCGTAGAACTGGAACACTTACCCATATTCAGCCGTCAGATGAAAACCTACTCCGGGTATATTGGAGTAAGGCACAGTTCCCCGGTATTCCAACGAGCAAGGGCCTGGACATGTCACTATTGACGTAGCAGACAACGCAGGTATGCAGCAAAGGCTCAGCAGAACTAGAAAAACCAGCCCCAGTGGAGTTTTTGAACAATTGAGGTTTCGACGTCTCTTCATCTTGGTTTTTTGATGGTCACTTCAAAAGTTGAAAAGTAACGAGATATAAAGAAAGATCGTTGACTCATTTTCTTTCAGGACACGGTTGCTTTGGCGCTGAAGGATCCGAGGCGAGGCAACAACATGGTGTTTGCGAGAAAACCAAGCCGGGCTAGCCCGCAGCCATACGAGGCACATCACGTGAGAACCCACAATGGATCAGGATATTCAGTACTCTGATCCAACACTCAGATACAGATAGCAAACATCACACTCCTTAGCTAGACCTTCGCGATGAACTCAAAGTATCAATCGTGGTCTCAGAGCCTTCGCAATCTTCCTCCATCCGTCTTATCTACCGTTCGCCTCTTCTTTTGTCTCTTCAAAAAACCTGAACGACCAGATAAGAGCCGATATTATGAAGATTCCTACAGCTACAGGTGCCAATCAAGCTAACGTGTCGAACAAGGTACTGAGACAGACGAGGAAATAGGACAGCCAACGGTATGCTATGATCATACTGGTGGATTTTCTTCGAATCGTTCATCGATGGCATCTCAAGCGACTGATTGTCGCTTTTTGATTGGCTGTCCCACTACCCCGTCTGGACCGGTATCCCGTTCGATACGTTAGCTGATAGCATTCTGCAGTGCTGAAGTTTCTGTGGGGCCTGGATTTTGCCACCGCGATCGACCCACCAGCTTGCCGAGAGTCGCCCAGCTCGCAGTTCCCGCTTCCCGTTTTGCCAATATTTGAGGTCGAGAATCTCCTCATTCAATTTCTTTTCAAAGTAAAACCCTTACTGTGACCAATCCAAGTCCATGCTGCTCCGATGTAGGTCTCAGAATCCCAGTTGATGAACCGCGCTGTGCTCGCGCTATTATAGACAACGGTGCTGTTCGCAGGCATTTTGTTTTTCGGGTCCCCAGGAGTGGAGACCGGCCCCTCATTTCCCCTCTTCTTAACTGCGTATTCTGACGAGCAATGGAGAGGGGCGCTCTGCGGAAATGTGAAGTACACAATCATGAACGATCGTTGCTGTCCTTCTTGAACATTGGAATGTCGTCAAATCTAAATCTTGCGTCTCAAAGGTTCGATGACATGGAGTGCCGGGATATGCCCAGCCGCGGCGTGGCGTTGTGATTCGTATGCAATGACGACAGACCTGACAGATCATCACCGGGGTATATTCCGGAGCATGTACTTTTACAAAGCCCAGCTAACGATTGCAAGGCGGAACAAAGCAATAAACTATGCAATATAATCCGTAGTTGAAGGATTTCCATCCACGCTCTACATATTCTTGCTTGATGCACATTCACACCATTTTCTTCCCCTGTTCTTTAGCAGAAAGTTTAATCGTCTGTTGAGTTAATCGGACTTCGGCGTTTAGGACCCCGCCCTGATCCACATACATGGGTTGTTTCTCGAGCGAGGTAAGCTGCCAAGATCTCACTTGCATACACGCTCAGCCTTGGAATACGGGAAGGACGCGCCAGCCACGTTTGAGGTGAAAGCATCTCTCAGGAACCGATTCGGCGAGGCCCATCTATTCGTTATCATCTTTCTACCTGCGTTCTCCGCGAGCACGGTAGAGTTGGGATGGTTTTGGGGGCCGCTTTCTTCAAGTGTTCAGCTTCTAGACCGGACAGGGGTCATGTCGAGCCGTCTCGGCTCGCAGCAAATCAAAAGACAAACCGAACTCCCGGGGCATCCTCTATTACCAAGGCTGGTAAAGATGGCTGGGGACATGATGTCGCGTCACGCCAGGCATGGTACATTCACCAATGCTTTCCCCAGAGCATGCGGCTTACATGCATGCCACGCCGTTTCCAGCAGTGCCAGCGAGAGGCTGCCCTGCAAACTTCCCGTGCCGTGGCCGCCCAACCGCAATCCGCCATTGGAACAGCCGCCCTTCCGTCCGCCCAGCTGCGAGAAGGGCACTTGGCGGGCGGCCAATCCGGAATCCCACGACAGTTGGCAGTGGTGCTCAACGGCAGAGCCCCAGCCTCTGCATGCAAACCAGCCTCTCGTTTCAGTCCTGAGTACAAATAAAAGGAGTTGACGGAACTCCTGCATTTTTGCTGCAAGGTCTCATCTGCTCGTCAGAACAGTTTGCGTTCCTGAGCCTCATCATGTTTTCCTCAATGTTTCCATGCGTCCTCTTACTTTTAATAAATTCCGTCTCCGTCTACGCCGACACTCTCCACTATGGCACCACGCCTAATGGCTTCCACGCACCGGCACGAGGATGGAACTCGTTTGCGCTCCAATCGCTCTCCTCCGGCCACAAATTCACTCTCAACCAAGAAAATGTGATCAAACAGTGCGATGCAATGCGGGAAGAGCTAAGCGCCTACGGGTACGAGTATTGCTCACTTGACTCGGGCTGGTCCCTTCCCACCTCCGGGGACGAGTTCGGGCGTATAACCTACGATCCGTCTCTGTTCGACCTGCCCGAACTGGCCGACCATCTGCACGACAAGGGCGCGAAGTTGGGCGTATACATCCTCCCGGGTTTCTTCGCCTCCGATGCCGACAAGAAGATTGAAGGCACCGACATTTCTCTCTCGTCAATCCAAACCGACGAAGAGAACCCGTGCCGGGCCATGTCTCGCTGCAACATAAACTACAACAAGACGGGTGCTCAGGAGTGGTGCGACTCCAACGTAAAACAGTTTGCTGAGTGGTGAATCTCCCTGTTCTTCCTCTTGATCCAAAAGCAGAACAGTGCTAACCCCCGACAGGGGCGTCGACCTGATCAAGCTGGACTACGTCACCCCCGGCTCACCCGATGCGGACGCAGACCTCTCCACCGACAACAGCGGCAGCGTAGAGTGCTACCACAAAGCGATTGAGAATTCGGGCCGGAAAATGCGGCTGCACATCAGCTGGAACCTGGACCGGAACACGACCTACTACGACATCTGGAAGTCAAAGTGAGTTGTCGACGCCCTAGTCATTCCCTCTCCACCACCACACCAGCATCATCACTGACCCCAAAAACAACAGCGCCGACGCCATGCGCACCGACCGCGACATCAACAACAGCAACAAGACCACCCTCACGCAATGGAGCAACGTCCAACACGCCATCGAGCAGTACCGGCAATACATCCTGCTCCAACTCGACAGCGCCGCCGAACTAACCATCTACCCGGACCTGGACGCGCTGCTCATCGGCAACGCCGCCAACACCACCGGCCTCACCGACCTCCAACGGCAAGCCGTCTTCACGCACTGGATCGGCGCCGGCGCGCCGCTCCTCCTCGGCTCCGACCTCACCGCGCTCGACGCCTTCGGCAAAGCGCTGCTCTCCAACCCGCTCGCCAACGACGTCGCGCGCTTCACGGCGGGGCGCCCCATGGTGCCGACCGAGGGCAACAGCGACGGCGCCAAGGGGCGGCAGCGGCAAGTGTGGCTGGCCGGCCCGGACGAGACGACGGGCGTCGTCGTCGCGGTGCTGGCGAATTACGGTGCGAATGGGAATAACGATCTTTTCGGATCCAAGCCGGACGATGCGGATCAGGTTTTCGCCATCTCGCCCAAGGAGCTCGGGCTGGCGTCGTCGGGCTACTACGTCGTCGAGGACGTGTGGGCCAACACGACGGTCGACCTTGGCTACGGCGATTCGTGGACGTGGACGCTGGATAGAGGTGGTGCCGCGGCGCTGCTGCGGCTGACGCCGTCGATGACCGGGGACGGCGAGAATGGGACGGATAGTACGACGACGACGGGGTCGGCGACGGCGGCGGGACAGCAGCAGCAAGGCAAGCGCGCCCTTGAGTTGCCGCAGAAGGCGTTTGTGCAGTATAATGGACTGACGTCGGGTGTAGCTCCGGAGGCGACGGATTCGGCGTCGGATGCTGCAGGAATGGCTGGGCCGACTTGGAGTAAGCTTTTGACGCTGTGTTTGGGCGTGGCCGGATTGCAGACGGCGGTGTTGTGGCTGCTGTAGAACAGCCGCAAAGGGGTTCTGCTGGCAGAATCATTTGGCATGACTGACGACGTACACATGTAATAGAGCTTCTTTGGTAGCATTAGTTTAAAAGTAACCATGACGCAATGATGTCGACGAATGTATATTTTTCTACTCTATTCTATCAGCAGCCTCGCTCACAAACGCGTGCTCAAGCCTTGCCGTCAGAGAACTGCACCACGGCCCACTTGCCACTCCATGCCCACTTGCGGCATCCACTATCTCCGCCCCCATTCTCCGTCTGTCTCAGCTCCTCGTCCTTACCCTGGGGCAGGCCGACAACAACATCAGCCTTGCACGTCCTGAGCGCGAGAACGCGGACGCCAGACTTGGGACCCATAGGGCCGATCGCCTCGACGAAAGGGGTGGTAGGGTCCCAGTTAGCCTGTGTTTATAATCAATATCATGGCGATCAAACAGGGGAGGTGGGTACGTACATCACCGGTCAACTTTCTATAGTTGAGGTCACCCTTGAAGAGGACGAGCTCGCTCTCCTTCAGATCCTCATACAGGCTGGGCGCCGTCTTGGGAAGACGCCAGTAGCTGCCACCTTCGGTCCAGAAGCGGTTGGGGCGGATGGTGAGCTGGCCCTCGGCGTGGAATCCGCCCCACCTCTGGAAAAGGAATTCCAGCTCTTCAATCTCCTTCTGGGACAGCGGCTGCGGCGTACGATCGGCGTGCTTGTCGTCGTCCGTCTGAGTTGTGTAAAAGGCCTGTGGATTTGCCAGTGCGTTGAGGAGAGCGCCAAAGTCATGGGGCAGGACATCTGACACGAACCAGGGCATCGACTTGGGGTGGAGGACGATGTTGGTCGCGAGACCCGCCGAGAGCAGGTAGCCCGCCAGGATGAGGTCGACGAAGAGCTCGAAACCGGCATTGTCTAACACGATGTCCACCCTGCGATCCTTCTTTCCGGCCTTCTTGGCGTCGAGGAGAATCTTGTAGGCGGCTTCGAGGTCGTTGACTACGATGTTCTTCTCCGACGCCTTGCGCGCCTCGGAGCCCTGCAGCTTCTGAATGTCCTCGTACGTCAGGGAAGTCAGGAGCGACAGGTCCGTGGCATTGCCCCACAAGCAAATCTCGCACATTTCCATGAACAGGATCTTGTCGGCCTCCTCCTTGTCCTCCTGCGATTGCGCCTTGCCAGACTCGAGCTGGGTGATGAGGTCCTTGTACCGGGCAGCGAGCTCGAGGACGGCGGGGCGCGATGAGCGGAAAGTATCCATCTTTTGACGGGCGAAGATGTCATAGCTCTTCCATTTTTGAGAGAGGGTGAAGGCGGTGTTGATGCGCCTATCTGTGTAGGTCAACAAGACTGTTGGCGACAAAATCGAGCGGCGAGCAGAATTACCTGTAGAGGTAGCACTCGGCGAAGAGCCAAGGCACGTTGTACCAGTTCGGGTTTCCCAGAGCCTCAAGTTCCTTGTTGTAGCCGGCTACATCGGCTTCACCATCGTCGGGGAGCGGAGTCATTTGACGGTTGTGCTGCAGCTCGTACTTGAGCTTCGCGAGAGTCTCGACGATCTGCTTTCCCTCATTCGCCGTTTCGGGGTCGGTGGCGGCGAGCGCGGCGCGGTGCACATCATCGATACCTCCAGTCTGGCCAGGTCAGTCGTGCGAGGCTAAGGTGAGCGGACGAGGACTAACGATGATGACGGGCCACCGGTCCTTTGCGGACGTGTAGGCGAACGACGTCTTGTCGCTGGTGTCGTACGGCGCTGGGTAGCTACGTCAGAATTGGCCACCAGCACATACCGGTACGCTACTTACGCGTCTTGGTGTCGTACTCCATCTTGGTGGTTGATGTGTCGGCGAGCTTTCGACATGGCGGGGCAATTATTTGGGCCCCTCCAAGGCGGCGGCGGCTAGGTTCCCCGATTGAGAACAATTCCCGATTAGGCAATACTTCCAATCCCGCACCACTTCCGACCCTCGCCACACCGACCGCTCGGCGCTTCTCATTACTTTGCCCAAGAGCAGAATGAACTTACTGTGCACCGTAGACGATGGAGTGAAGCTTCCACGGATGAGCGTTTTGCCTTTTCTAAGATTCCACTTTTTTCATCAGCCCAGTGTACGTCATTAGTTAAACCAACCATTAGTCTAGAAAACCACTTACTGTTTGATCGACTGTGACATCCCCCGGGACTGCGAGCAAAAAAACTCGGACGCAGTCGGCTTCTTCTAGTGTGTTTCAACCGGCAAAACGGCACAGCTCCTCAAGTCCGACGCCGTCTAGAAGCCCGGCTCAGGAGATCTGCAGCACAATTATTGAGAGCTTTTGTGTATTATACGTGGGCCTGGGGCCCTTGCCCGCTGCAATCGCCTTCTAAAACGTCTTCTGCAAGGCCACCCGGCCCTCCACTTTTCCACGTATTGTATTCTATTTCAGATAATCAAAACGACCGGCAGAAAAGAATTATGGGCAAAAAAGAAGGTATAACCCTGGAATTTAACCAGGACTACTGGATCCGCCGGGAATCGAACCCGGGACCACTCCCAATTAGGTCTCAAAGGCCCTTAATTAACCTCGAAGGTGTCAAGGGTTTTTCGATGCTAAGGGAGTATTATACCACTAAACCACAGACCCGATGCGAACATCTGATTCGTTGCTGCTTTGATGAAAGGACAAAGGATATTTTCAATTATAAACATCAAGCGCAGGGCTCAAAAACAACCCTGGAGATGAAGTTGGCCACAGGGACACGAGAGACCCTTGCGACTCAACCACGTACTTTTCAGCCTTTCTGTTTAGTAAGTATGTTGTTTAACACTCAAATAATACGCTGGGATACTTCTCGGGGCTTGTATAGTCCCTCTTTTATTTTTTCCTTATTGATTGAGTTCGAACCACCACTTCGAATTTTCGGCCGCAATTATGGCTTGAGTACTTTACGCAATGGCTTTCTTGCAAGAATGCAAGTTCCTCTCTGCAATGTATGCGATTCTATCAGATAAGAATGTCTGGGTATACTCCGAAATGTCTTGAGCCAGCGTGTCTGTAGAATTACACACGGCAATACAATTAAGGATATCTGCTGCAAGACAAATTATAATTTGCATCTGACGAGGTATTAGGGAGATTCTAATTCGCCTCTCTTCGTTTTTTATTTGCTGTTTGTTAGCTACTGGCGCGTATATCTTTATCGAACGAAAAAAAGCACGAGGCCGTACTGATTTTAGTACGTGCTGATAGCCATTGATATAGTCTAACAATATTCTACGGCCTCACAGATGGCTTATGGATCATTCTCCGCATTCATCAGCATCCCACTGCAGCTGAAGGTAGCCTCTATATTCTGACACAATCACTTCCATGTTCATACGTCGCGGACGAATAGCTCTGGTAAAATGGCACCTTCAGAAAGCCGAGACCCAGTCTCAGCTCACATGCCATGTCTCATGTATTACCGTACTCATGACGTCTAAACGCCGTATTACCGCCGTTGCCGTTTTTTCCCATCCAGAAGCTGCGTGCGGAATTCTCCTTTCCGCGCAGCCGGCCTGTCTTCCTTCCTCTTAAAAAAAAGAAAATAACTGAGTGGTATCAAAAGAACGTATCAGCAAAACCCCAAGAAAAAGGAAAGTTGGCCTCCTCCTCCTTTTTTAAAAACACCATCACTCCAAAACATTAATGAACCACCTCCCGTCTTTCTATTTCCCCTTTCCTCTCCCTCTCAAATCTTCCAACGCCACCGGCTCTGGCTCAAACCACGCAGTGGCCTGATTGCCGGTAACCCTCTCGTCCCAAGTCCCCATATACACCTCTCGCTCCAAACTGCTGTTTGCGCCGCCACGCGACGACTCCCCACCCTGCTCACCGGAAAACAAATCGCCGACCACGAGCTCCGCGACCGTCGGATCGCCGTAGTACAGCCTGTGCCTCTCGCCATCGTACGGCAGCGATTCCGTGTAGTGGTTTTCGCGGCGGTACTGGCTGGCGCTACTATCCTTCCTCTTCTTGGAACCCTTCGAGTCGCGATCCATGCCCCCCGCCGTGAAGACCTCGTCCCAGAACCCAATCGTCAGGCGCCGGTTGCTGGCGTCCGAGTTGCTGCGCTGGCGCGTGGCGACGATGGCGGAGCCGTTCTTGGCGATGCTGGCGGCGTCGTCGTCGTCGGTCTCGCTCGTGTTGCGGCGTTGCGGGTAGGGCGACGGCGACGGGCCTGTTAGGGAGGCGTTGGAGAACTGGTACGGCGCTTTGCGCGGCTCGGAGCGCACGATGACTTCCTGCATGACTTTGATGCCGGAACCGCCGATGTGCGCGAGGTAGGGCCAGAAGATGGGCATCGAGGCGGTGAGGATGGCCAGGTTGACTTCGAGGACGGACATGAGGATGATGGGTCTGAGGTGTGGCGCGGTTAGTTGGGGGAAAGGGGGGGTATGAGGGTGCGGACGACGGGAACATACGGTGCGTACCACGGCGGGTCGATGGTGGGATAGGTTCCGGCACGGTTCTTAATGACGAACCAGAGGCGGAGGGAGGCTGTGGTGACGACGCTTTTTGGTATCGGTTAGTATCGTTCTTCTTATGTTCCGGGGACGCATCTAGTAGAAAACTTACAGTGATCCGGCAGTGAAGAGCCCGATCAAACCGAACTTCGCCCTCTTTCCAACTCTCGTCTTGTACAAGAGCGGTATAGGAGTGATCAGGATGATGCTGTCCAGGAACATGTTGGAAGCAGTTTGGCTGGCGTAGGCCGTATATGCGTTCCTGGGATGAAAGTCGCCAAACATGATACATTTACCCTCCTTCATCAAATTCCAAGACTTATCCACTGGATTGCATGCGAAAATGATGAGAAAGAGGTAGGTAACCCCCCAAGTTGTGACTATGGCGATAAGACCAAGGAGGATGCGAAACATGGTCGGGTGAGTGTTTCTCGGGAATATGCGGAGGTACTGTAACAGTAGGGACAGTTTGATGCAACTTGTTGCGCCAGCGTAGGAAACGTTGGTAAGGTAAAACCACTATTTGATGTGAGATATTAGGCCGAGGTGGCGGTCATTGTTTTGTACATACCATAAGATAACGTGAGTAGGTTTCGTAATTCGAAGTACCATCCGGATTGTCGGTGATTATAGTCCATTCATGGAGACCCAACCCGTTGGGAATCTCTGCAGAATGTTAGGGGCCAGTTATGGTTTGTGGTGACAAGAACCTTGGGCGCAATAGCACACCAGAGGGTCTAGTCAAGCATTGATGCGAAGACATGGAAAGGAGATGGTTACTTACCATTATTTAATGTTATAGCTCCAAAAAGGGCCCAGCACTACGTGTGTTAGTTCGCGGCTAGTATTACAGAATCCAGGGGACATACTGCCGCTAGACTGACGAAAAAATCATCCCAACCGAGAGCGTGTACTAGCTTCCAGCGCGTCCACAATCTTAAACTCACGGCTACCCATGATACAAGCTGGGGAGGTCAGTTGGTGTGATGGGTCAGGGAGGCAGGGCGCGGTACCATGCAGGTGAGAGACGAGGCGCGGATTGTTATTCCGCGGTTCACGACGGGAACATAGTAGTCAATCGGATTCAGAGCGGGCGCCATGGCTTCCCGCGGGTGTGGAGGGACTTTAGTCGCATGCTATGACATGCGAGGGTGCAGCGAAGGTGTACTCGTAAAAGGGAAGTGGGCTGGAATGAATGGATAAATCCGACGGCATCGGGGCTCTGTGTGGGGGAGGTTTCAAGAAGTGAGCGGCCCGGGCTCCACACTTCCAGGTTTGGGGGCCCGGTCATGCTTATGAGGAACGAAGATGGTGTTCTTGCCGAAGGCAGGTAACGCTCAGGCGGGCCGGGTCATGACTAGCGGCTGATCCGTCCGCTAGCTCGCCGGGGAGGAAGATTCAGGAGTGGCGCCGTCGCCGCGGGCTGCCACAACGAAGGTAGCACGCACGGCTGAGAGGCCGGACGGGGGCCATAGTCTGGGTGTTCCCGGCGGCGCCCATGTGGCCGAGCCGCGTCAAGCGGGTCTCGCGCAGCACTGCCGACTCGGGCGCGTTATCGCGAGCAGGTATGGAGGAGAGTCATGCACATGGTTCGACGATCGGCAAGAATTCGGCGGAATGCTGCCTGGGGCCGCAAAGTTACAGGCGGCCGCGCCTGCCATCCTCACACAGCCGTGGCGACAACAACGTTTGCGCCTCTCGACGCCGCGACGATCCAGCGCATCCGCGCATTTCCTCTCCTCCGGCCGCCGCGTCACGTCGGCGGGTGCAGGTTCGAGCGCAGAGCGCGACCCGCCGGGCTGCAGGCGAGTGCCGGAGGTGCCTCCTGGACGGTGGGCCCTCGCGACCATGGGAGGCCGTGATGCAGGAACCGCGAAGGCCGGCAGCGGTTGCCGGTATATACGACAGCTTGGTTCGGTGATCTCAACCTGCAGCGCTGCGATCTACCCGTTGCGCGACGGGCCAATGACACGGCGCGTGTTGGTATCCAGCTCACATGTCTGCACTGCTACCCCAGACTTCCAGGTGGCGGGCAGCAGGCCGACGCCGCGGGCAGCGCCAGCAGTCAGCCGCGCACCACGGTCACCACCAATCGACTCGACCTGAGCGGGCCCCCTGGACTCTAGCGTACCACCCGCCCAGCAACTTCGAACGTCTTGCCAGAGTCTCCACTTGCTTAATCTGGGGAAAGAGGGTTGGATAGGCTTTGGTGCAGTTGCCCGCACGCACTCAGTGCGGAGACGCGCTGCTTAGCTGCATGCCCAAGACCCGCACCACCCGGAACCTCTCCTACACGCCGTGACGACGCCGTGCATCAGCCTCCGACTCGCGGAGGGCCCGCTGCGAATTTCCCGGCTTCCTTATGATGAAATAAAGTGTGGATCTCCTTGCCGGGCCACCCAGTAGCGCCCCGTCCACCGCTCCAGCCATCGAACCTGTTTCTAAGTATTCTTCAGCGCGTGGTTCCTGCATGGACCAAAGGTACACATGGCCGTCTGAAAGCTGATCTCCCGCGCCCATGGAAGATGAACCACGCAGCCTCGCAGAACGACCGCCGATCAAAGCCCAGTCCAGCCCAGCCTGGCCGCCGCCTCTCTCTCCCTTATCATCTAACCCGCCATCTTTCCAGCGTCATCGATGCAACAGCGAGAAACCGGCCGTTGCCGTTGACGCGTGCTCTGCAGTCGAACCACGAGTCACATTTCCCAGACGTCGAGTGTCAGGAGCCGCGCATGCAATAATAGGCCCCCAGCTGCAGAATGTCGCCTTTGCTCTCTTTTTCGGTTGATGCCGGCCGATCTCTAGGGGAATATTAACTCTCCGTGACTAGCTCTGCCCTTTGCGCTCACACTTTCTCCGGACCTATGTCCGCCTCAGGTATTGATGTGAGCCTACCTAACAAAAGCCCCGGATCTGCCTGCCTCTCGCCTTATCTGAGCAAACCTGTCAACAAATCTTAAGGACCCTGACACCGCGGTTTTTCCGCATCCCTTCTCCTGTCCATCTCCCGGTTGCAATTCCTCATGTAGCTCAGTGCTTACACCTATTGATTCAGTACACCTCTTGAAACTGCTCGACCTGTCCGTTGCTGGCACCGCCACACTATGACTCTCTTGCTTCCCGCCAGCCAAGCGCCTATCCTCAAAATTGCCAGCTAGCAGACTCGTAATTCACCTCCCAACGCTCAATCAATATGCAGCCTTACCTTGCAGCTCCCTTTTTTTGTATTCCGACCATCTACCGTAACGCACTGATCATCCTCATCCGCATGCATACGCACGCAAATGCACCTACGTATCTCGTTAAACCTATCTAGATACAAAAGAACTCCACTATCACACTCACTACTGCCTTTAGTGCCTAGCTCGCCAAAATTCATTGACAAGCCACTCATTTTGTAGAGAGAGAAGGACCCTCAGAATACGATACGCACGCGTTGTCGTCGCTTGGGCAGGCTTGCAGAGATTAATTAGACTTTTCAGCTCGCCGAAAAGCTTGGATTTGCGTTTTGATGAGCTGCTAAGCAAACTCCGTGGCGTTATTCCGCGGCGAATTCAAATTGTCCGACGGCGTTTATGCTACAAGATCACCAGAGAACCAACACCTTAAGTCTGAATGTTCGCGCCTGAGTGGGGAGGGGTGGTGAAACTTTGATCCAATGAAACATTCCACTGGAAAAAATTAATCCGTCAAGCAACAAGCGCCAATTCTGCACATGCTTTCTCATTATCGAATTAAGATTACCGATGCGCCTCCTCGACGACTTTGAGATAAACGAAGAAAAAAAGAAAAGAATGTGGGTCATAGCTTCTGTAGACATAGTGAAGACGGGCTGTGGATGCGAGAGAACACCAAATCAATTGACTAATAGGAGATTCCCACACCTTTGAATGATGAAAAAAAGCAGTGACATCTAAAATAAAATTGATATGCCTTCTCTGAGAAAGAGGCGTTGTCGCCTCGAAGACTAAATAAAGTCCTGAGCAAATGTGTCACAAGCAGAAATGCTTTTTATCAGAAAAAAAAAAAAATTACGAGCTTTTACACAACAATGACGCGTCGTTCAAGTATGATAATATTTTCGTCTCCGTAATCTAATGTATCCTACGGGCTCCCCATGCTATCTCCGTATCCCGATGACTGTATTCTTGACATCACTCTGCGGCGTCGCGCCCATGTTCACCCGCCGTCCCAGCTTAGCCAAAAGGCATTGGCGTTGTCATTCACGCGCTCTATCGTATTGAAAAGCAATGTCTAACGAATGAAGAAGATGAAAAGGTGTTTTCGGTGTAGCGTTTTGCTGAAATGTCGTTTAGATGATTGTCTTATGCCCTGCTTTTGTAGGACGAACCACGTCCACCTTTCCATACCAACGGAGAGCGACCAGACTTTGCGTCAAAGACGTGTGTAAAGCACCCGATTAATCTGTTATCGGCATTAAATATCTTTCTGCATCTCAACTCTCAGCCTTTGACCTGGCTGCATCCGCCATCGCTCTATCCCTACTCTTCTCAGTAAAAGAAAAAAGTTCGTTTCCGCCATCAACAGCCGTTGTTTCGTTCCCTCCAACGCCGATAACACCCATCATGCAAATGATTTTTTTTCTTCCTCCCGCCAACCCAGGCCAGTAAACTGACATTCCTTTATTTCGCCTTCACACCAGCCAACTCCGCCCCATTCCTCACAACACCAACCATCCCACCTGTCTGCACCACCTCACTTCCACCACCGCTCAGCCTATACTCCACCTCGCTCAAGCCCTCCATCCAGGTCACGCGCGTCTGCGGCGGGACGTCGAGCTTGATCAACTCCTCGGACAACGCGGAAAGTATATCCGCGAGCGCTAGACCCTTAGCAGCCTTGAGGCGCTGGATATCCTGCAGGCAGGAGCGGACATTGCTAGTCTCGAGCAGGGTACGCAGGACGAACCTGACGTCCTCGGGGTGGGGCGCGGCGATGCAATCGTAGATGGTCGTCTCGGTGATGGTCTCGCGCTCGACGTCCTTCGGCTCCTTCTTTCCGGGTTCCTTGAGCGGGGTGCTGCTCGCGTGGCAGGCCTGCAGGACGTTGAGCGCGCGGCGCATGTCGCCCTTGCTGAGGCGTACGAGGCTGTCGGTCGCGTCGGGCGTGATGCGCACGTCTTCCTTGTCGATGACCTCGTCGACTAGCCGCCGGATGTCGGCCTCGCGCAGCGGGCTGAAGCGGAAGCGCGTGCAGCGCGACAGCAGCGCCGGCGACAGCTTGTGCGTGTAGTTGGCGATGATGCAGAAGCGCGTGTTGGCCGTGTACTTTTCCATGATCCGCCGCAGCGCCATCTGCGCCGTCGCCGTCATCGCGTCCGCCTCGTCCAGGATGATCAGCTTGAAGCTCGCCAGGGACGGCGAGCCCGACGTGGCTGCGGGCGCTGACGAGAAGATTTGCTTCGTGCTGCTGAAGGTCTTGATTTGTTCGCTGTGGGAAAAATTGAGCGTGAGTAGGGCTGCTGGAGCTGTGAGGAGGTGCAAGGCTTACCGCACAACGTCAATGCCTCTGTCGTCACTGGCGTTGAGCTCCAGGACCATCTGCCGCATGTTCTTTTTGCCATAGATTCGCCTTGCTAGGGCGAGAACTGTAGACGTTTTACCCGTGCCAGGAGGTCCGTAGAGAAGCAGGTGTGGTAGCCTCTAAACATTCGTTATTAGAGAGCTTTCAATGTTGTGTCGTAGGCACGTACGTTGGAGTCAACGAATTTGTTAATGGTCGCAAGAATGTCCTGGTGGCCGGACACATCGTCAAGGGTATCGGGACGGTATTTCTCGACCCTGCATGCTCTGTTAGCTACATGATATGCATTAAGCCTGAGTGAGCTTCTACGCACCAGGGAAGGGTGTCCTCGGCCTCAACAGGCAGATTCGCGGCACTGCGCTTGCCTTTCGCGGCCATGTTGGATGCGCTGAACTCGATGGCGGGCGCATCGACGTCCATCTCGTCGCCTTCAAAGTCCGACATGGTGGGCGACAGTGTTGAGTGCGAGGAAGAGGACCGCGAAGCTTGGAGTCGACGTGAGAATGTGGCGGAGAGAACGAGACGCGTGAGGAGCGGAAGACGCGCCTGCGGAGCGCGTAAAGTGATGCAAACACGGCAAACGTTCAGCCTTGCGGCCGGTCGGGCACAGAGCAGGGCAGACCCGCATCATCATAGGACAGCGCCCGCCCCCCCAGAGATTCCCCCGTAACCCAAGCTCCAAACATCCCACCACCGCCAAAATGCCCGTACGTCGACGCAATCCTCCTGTTTAAACGCTGTGCTAATGTCCCTGACAGGCCTACCACTCCGTCTTCCTCGATGAGCCCAACCAGCACATAATAGGTACCCGCTCCCGCCGCAGCCCCCGCCAGCTCCCCGCAGGCACCACCACGGAGCCGCAACTCGCACAACCTCCAACACCACCAATGCCGCTCCCGACGCCACCATGACACATGTCCGGAACCAACCGTCCGCTTACACAAATGTTTCCTTTCTCGCTGCAGGCAACATCGCGCTGCTGCCGCTGCGCACCCGCACACGCGGCCCGGCGCAGCAGCTGCCCCCTCTGCCCGCCGACGTGACGGAGCTGACGGTCGAGGCGTCGCACGAGTCGTACGACCCCGTCGACGAGATCCTCGCCCTCTTCCGCGCCAACACCTTCTTCCGCAACTTCGAGATCAAGGGCCCCGCCGACCGCGTCCTCATCTATGGCATCCTCTTCGTCAGCCAGGCCCTGAGCGTCATCAAGCCGAGCATGAGCAAAAGGGACGCCGAGAAGGTGCGTTGACCCAATATACACACACCTACACAACCCCGGAGGGATGAAGCAAGAAATATCGTGGGTGGAGTGGGTGGGACAATGATTGCGGTGTGGAGCTTGGCCGTGATGGGACGGATGCTGACGCTGCTTCGGCGTGATACGTGCAGGCCCTGATGAACCTCGCCCTTGACTCCAACTTCGCCGTCCCCGGCGATGCCAGCTTCCCGCTCAACCAGGCCTTCGAGGCCCCGGCCAACCGCAATGACGCCGAGACCCTTCGCCAGTACCTCGCACAGATGCGTCAGGAGATTGCCGTGAGGTTGCTGAACCGTGTGTATGCCGAGGACCAGGCGGCGCCGAGCAAGTACTGGCTCAGCTTCATCAAGAGGAAGTTCATGAACAAGTCGTTGTAAATGGCGTATGAGTGATTGTGGAGCGATGAATGTTGGGGGGACATGCTGAGGCAAGCGTAGGACTGCAAGAGATGTGGTGATAGAAAATAGCGCTGGTGTCACGTCCAATATCTTGTGCTGCACGCACAACGAAAGCATAATCAAATGAGCGTCTGATTTAAACGTCTAAGCAAAACATTGTCCGTGACCTTAACAGCTCCTAGCAATCAAATATGCCCATATCAGCAAACATTTCCCGTGAACCCACTACAGCAAGTATAGCTACTTGTAGAGTTTCAGTGTCGAAATGAAATTAGTACAACGTTGCACTGCTTTCAGTGCTGGCTAATGACCTTCATATTCTGATTCAGCAATGATTTGAATCAGATGTCGTAATTCTGAAGCAGTCAGCCAGTGCGCAGCCTCTTCGCTGTCGGCTGCTTGAACTCCGCTGTTACGGCGGCCTCCCAAAAGCCAGCGTCATCCCCGTCTTGATCGAAATCAAACGAAGGCTGCCTTTTGCCTGATGACGTCGCGGCATATCGCTGGTGCGAGTGTGAGTCTTCACTCATGTCCTGACCAAATTCAAAGGATGGCTGCCTTGTCCCATGCCAGTCAGTATCCACCTCGTCTTGCTGGTCAGATAGCGAGAGGTGTGTTAGTCTGCGTTGCATATTCTCTTCGTCAGAAGCACCTGGCATGGCAGAGTTGAGTGAATCCCTTTGCCGGGGACTGTTGGCGTTGTAGAGAATATTCTGTTTCTCTTTCTGGTAATTCTGGGTCAGGATCTGTGGGAGAATCAATTGCTGCTGGCCATGGTTTTCTTGGTCAAGGTGTTTTGCGCTATTTGAATCTTGCTGGACGATAACGTCTGCAGCAGGCGACTTGTTCTCCGCTGAAGACTGTTGAGTTGCATGAGTAGCTGCATTGTGAACCGTGTGTGACTCTTCTTCAGCTGGAGTATCTCCCCAAGACTCTGGCGGTCCGGGAATTTCTGATTCTTCACCCAACTCTGTTGATGAAGGCTTTGCCGAACTCGCACCAGGGCAGACCACCTCCTCATCTATGATTGGCATCACTGGTGATTGGCCTGATAGTAGATCCGCCATAGGCAGTGGACGGCGTTCAGGTAAAGTTGGCGGCGGAAAGAACTGAGAGGTGTTAAGTACCATCTTCGGACGAGATGTGGGGATGTGCTCGATGATCTTGAAAATCTTTCTTCGAGGCTCCCAGTCTTTGGTGACGTGCTGATATACCGCTTGAAGTTCATCAGCATATGCTTGACTTGAGAACCATTCGTGTTGCAGTGCCTGTTTCGCATCGAGCCGGTAATTCTCGTCCAACACAACTGTCCGACGGATGAAATCTTTGGCTCGGCGGCCGACATTTTGCCAGACAGGATCATTCTCCAAGATGTCAAGATTGCATTTGCTGCTCAACACCTTGACTGCAGTTCCCTGGTCTTCGGCATCGTTGTCATGGAAAATCGGTTTTCCACTTAAAAGTAGGCCGGCAACACAGCCAACAGACCAGACGTCTACTGCCTTAGAATACCCCGAACTGCCAGAAACTTTCGGATTTCGCCTGAAGATTTCCCTAGAGACAATCAGTAACGCGGAACATAGAAGGTCTGCAAGAAATAGAAATAGAAAGGGGGCATGCTGTAGCCAATGACAGCGATGCACCTACGGAGCGTTGAATCCTAGCGTTCCCGCCATAGTCACCATCCTTTGGGCAGCGTTCTCTTCAGGCAAGTAGCGCGCCTGACCAAAATCAGTGATGACCAGACGACACGCAGTCTTTGTTGATGTCAGTAAGATATTGTCTGGCTTAATGTCCCTGTGAACGATGCCGTTTTCGTGTAGATAATCGACGCCTTTGAGGATCTGGTATACCATCACAGCGGCCTCAATGGTTGGCACGCCGGATTCATGCCTGTTCGTTACGAAAGAAAATAGATCGCCTCCCGGGATGAGCTCTTGAAAGATGTAGCTGAACAATTTTAGTGAAGCTTAGATGGGTTCCAAACGGATCGACCTACAGGCCCGCGTCGCTGTGATAGACTTTCTCCAGCTTGATGATGTTCGGCTACCCTACGTTAGTAACTGTGTACTGCAAAATACTCATACACACATACGTGGTCCAGGTCTCTCAAGACCTCAAACTCGCGTGCCAGCCTTTCCATGTCTCTTCCATTTTGGTGCAAAAAGTTCAAGTCGATGAGTTTGCAAGCAAGCTGGCGTTGCGTCTTCCGGTGAATGGCTACATGGACTGCACCATGACCACCTTCTCCAATCAGGCGAGACTTGACTTGGTATCGACGGGAAATGACCTAGAACAGTAAGATCTTCGTCTACTCACAGGACTTCACATGCAGCTTGCCTTCATGTCCATTTGCACCTCAGGTGGGAAAGCACGATCTCTGCCCCTGTGCTCTCCGTCCACACAGTAACGGAGGAACATCGTGGGAGTAACCCACAACTCGTCATCGTTTTCGAGAAGAGTAGTTTGGGCGTGAGGGCGCATCATGACAGTATCAAGCGTCTGGGTTCTCTTGAGGTGAGTGCCATTCGTTGAGATGTCCTTGACGTAGACGAGTGGTTGAATTCCCCACTGTCCATCATTATCGAAGAGAATGCAGTGAAATTTGAGGTGACGTTTGGACATTGTTGGGGGTGCATCATATTTAGACTCCAGTGAATCTCTTCCAAAATAAAACTCCTCATTGGAGTGGATTGGTATCCGCAACTTCGAACCCTCTACATGGCGAGTCAGGCGGAAGCTCCGGAGCACATGTGCTGCACTGACCTGAGTCTCTTCCATCGTACTCGTACGCTGCATGCCGAAGATCGAGGAAAGCGACCGGGGGCCCAGCATGACCCGTTCGAGGTTCGGAAGATTCCACCATCTTCCCCGCACGTTAGCCCCTCTCGACGGTTGCGATTTCCCGCCTCAGCCTGGGCGGACGGTTCGAAGACGGACGGGTGACGCGATGCGAGTGGCAGCAAATGGTCGACGCGGCTTGGCGTGTGTCACTGGCCGCAGTTGTCACGAGGACGAGGGCCTAGCTCTCTGACTAATCCGCGCTAACCCTACAGAGGCTAGGCTCGCTTAAGCAACACACAAGAACACTGCGGGCAGCTTCAGACCATCTTCTTTCCACACCAACGAACCTCATCTCGACAACCAGGTATGTGTGAAATTTCGCCCGTTTGTGCTGCTCAATGGCTCCAAGAAGGCGGCAGCGCCTCTCTGCTGCCTTCCACGAGCTCGCTGCAGCGAGCGCACCGCCACGAGGATTACGCGGCTGACTTTTCTCAGTTCATCTAGTTATCAAGATGAGAGCGAAGTGGAGGAAGAAGCGTGTTCGCCGCCTCAAGCGCAAGAGGAGAAAGGTTAGAGCCAGAAGGTATGTTATCGCCCAGAGCGCAAGCGCAACCCCGCCTTGATCGTCCGACCGCTCACAATTCCTCAGCAAATAAACGACTCGCCCTCTCGAACACTGTCACCCCGCAACCTACCATGACAACAACCTTACGAATCAACGGCAATTCTTGACGCGGCTCGCAATCGACTTTACCAACTCAGCTCTCGGAGCATTACGTCATTCCGTCGGCAACGAAGGCACGGCAGCATCGGGTGCGGAGCGTGGGCCGATCGCGAATTTCAATCTCGAATTGTCGCATTGTGGGAAGGTGGGGCAACTGGTCGAAATTCCTTCGAGGATACCGAGCGTTTGCGTTACCACATTCAGGCAGGCATTTTCTAACACCGGTACCCTCTGGGGCCTTTGAAACCGTCTAGCCTTAGTCGATTAGGCACAATGCAAGTCCTGGTCAACGATGAGATTATACATGCTGCATGTGAATACGGAACCTTATTTGTCACGCCAACATGGAGATCATCCTACTCCATAATTGGCCCTCTTTCAGTTCCAAGAGTGATCCAGTGCGCAAAATTGACTTGACGGCCTTCATCCCACGGCTCGCCAGGTCTCATTCCGCTCTGACATGCATTCACCCAGGTCCATGTCCAAAATTTTTACGCCGTGAATGGTATCAACGCACAATCGCTTAGGCCATTTTCTCCAAAATAAACTGTTGCGTCATGTCCAGCGCTGGACCAGCGTGCTCGCACACGGACGGCGGAAATAAGGCAAAGGCGTGGGGCGCCCCGGTGAAGATCTTGGTGATTCCCTCGCTCCCGGTGCATCTCCACTTGATGGCCATCATCAGGGTGTCGTCCAGAAGAGGGTCTTGGGTCCCGCACGTGAACAGCGCGGGCGGCAGTCCAGCCCTTCCGAACTGATACAGATCCTCGTAGAATGGCGAGATGGCTGGATCACGACGCTGCTCCTGCGTTTTGTCGGGCAAGTATGCATCCGCAAAGTGCGCCATGTCGTTCTGATCCAGGACCAATGTGCCGTGTGTCTTGAAGTTCTTTGCTTGCGGCAGATTATGGGACAGGTCATAGGCGCCATAATGCAGAATTAGACCACGCAGAGAGAAATTAGCTTGCGTCCTGAGAAGACGGAGTGCTGTCACGACGCTAAGGTTGGCACCAGCCGACTGTCGTAAATTGTCAGCTAAAGCGCGTCAGGTTGAAGGTCGTGGCTTACGTCTCCACTGATAAACATCAACGGAGCACCGTAGTTGGGCCTCGCTTTTTTGATAAGCCATTCGGCAGCATCAATACAATCATTGGGCCCGGCAGGGTGGGGATGTTCAGGCGCCAGCCGGTAACCGATGCTAACGACAGCAAGCTGGCAACCGTCGGCAAGCGACTTGATGTACGTGTCTGCACTGGACTTGTTCAGCGAGAGGAGCTCAATCGGCACACGGCGGAAGCGTACTATTTCTCGGAGGACAGCACGAAACCACCGCCGTGGATATGCATGAGAACGCCTCTCACGCTGCCGCTTGCGGGCTTGAACATGCGGCACGGAATGTTGCGGCCGGCATCGCGGGAGGGGATCGTGAAGTCGACGCCGGAATCGATGACGATAGGTCTGGGCAAAGTGGTCTCCCCATTCCAGCGCATCTGACGGAACTTCTCTGCCCCAACCTGCACGCAGAACTCAGCCTGCGGTTCTGTAGCGCCGTGCTACCTGTGAGACACGACAGCCTTACCTCGTGCCACTTCGGAATGCTTAGCTGCGTTTCGATGAGCCTATCGTTCAGTGCAGCGGTTGCTTCGCTGATCCTGGACTCGTCGAACTTGGCGTCGTCGAGGACGAGATCACTGATGAGAGCCATGTTTTCTTCGAGACGAAGATGCAGACATTACGAGCATGGGAGTTCTAGCTGACGACGCTCCTTCATGCGGCTGCTTTGGGGCATCCGCGTGATACAGATACGGCATGCTGATTGCTGGCCATGGTGGGGGAAGGCGCCAGGGGCCTCGGAAAAAGCGGCCGAAAACGCGGGGCGGGAGGATGGTGCATCCGCGGTCCAGAGCTGCTGCAGCTCCGTCACTCGTCCACTGCAACCAGCAGCTCCTGAACACAACGCACACGCGCACTGATACCGGCAGCATGCTCAGCATTCCCCGAGTCCACAGCAGGGCGCAGCGAGCAGGTGGAGACCTATTCCTTGTTATCGTCTAAGCCAAGAGCACTGCGCATCCTTGGCTTTCCACATTACGCATCTGTCACGAGACTCGTCATCTCCAAGAACCAATTGTATATGTCCCTCGCCTCTCAACAATGGCGCATGCCCAGGCCGCTTCCAATCAGGCCTCCTGGGGCCCATGGCAGCCTCACGATGTATCTCGCATTCCGCGCTGCCATTGGTCGCTTCCCCATCGTCATGAACGCACGCAAGTACCTGTACCTCTGTCGCCTGCAGGCTCCGCGCTCAGCCAAGAGTCCAAGCGCAGCGGAACATGCCCAGCCACAGTAGTCCCGCGGTCGAGTTAGAACTAAAGCGTTTCCGGCTGCCCCTTTGGTGGAGCGCTGTGCGGCGGGAGTTCTGCTGACGCCGGCAGCTCGCCATGATGAGGCGACTAAGCCGAGCCACAAGCCAAGGATGCGGCACTGGGCCTTCCACGGCAGGTCTGGGCTATTTAACGTCGACCCGCAACCCCGCAGCCTGGGTCTACGTCCTTTTTGGATACCGTCCTTTGTGACAACCTTCTTTGTTCGCCACTGTTCATTCATACGCTTCCCCGGGACCCCTCAGACCGCACCTCAGCCTAGTGAATGGGGATAGAAGACACCACCCTTGATGTCGAGGAGACGACTGAACCTCCTATACGTGGCCCCGTAGAGGAACGTATAAGCAAAGGCACTGCTTTTCCTGCCGAGAAGGACGGCGGCTCTGCCGGCACCACCCTAACCTCTGCGCCCTCGACCGACCTCTCCACAGACGACGGCAAAGAAGGCTGCGGCTTCAAGGACGCTCACACCGTACCCGCGGCCACTGTTGCCCGGGTACTAGGCGTTGATCCTCAGTAAGCCCACCTCCTTCGTGATCGTCGCACCGGTGGCTAACAGCGCTCAGAAATGGACTCTCTCGTGCCGAAGCCGCGTCTCGCCTCGAGCGGGATGGGCTTAACAAGGTTGAGGGAGCTAAAGGGCTTTCCTTGTGGAAAATCCTGCTGAGACAGGTGTCGAACAGTCTGACCCTAGTATGTAGACCAGTGACTCTCGCCATCAACAACGGGTGGCGAATGTCACGCATTGATGACTTCGTCGAAAGACGACACTCAGATGCCTGTGCCTCGTTCCTGCGTCACTGACCCAACTAGGTTCTTGTGATTGTCATGGCTCTCAGCTTCGGAATCGATGACTACATCGAAGGCGGAGTCATAACGGCCGTCATTCTGCTCAACATCGTCGTCGGGTGAGACTTGCCGGCTTCTCTCGCGCAGGGGATCTGCTGACGTGCTCGCACAGATTCGTACAAGACTACCACGCAGAGAAGGCTATCATGTCGTTGTACGCGCTATCCGCGCCCGTATCCAAGGTAATGCGAGGCGGTGCAATCGAGCATGTCAAGGCCGAAACTGTAGTCGTTGGTGACATTGTCCACCTCAACGTCGGAGACATCGTTCCCGCAGACTTGAGGCTGATTGACGGTATCAACGTTTCCACCGATGAGGCGCTCCTGACCGGAGAGTCACTCCCCGTGAACAAGACCCCCCATAAGATTTTCGAGAACTCCGACATCCCCGTCGGAGATCGTACCAACATGGCGTACTCGGCGACCACCATGTCCCAGGGCAGAGCCACTGGCATTGTCGTGGCCACCGGCGTCAACACTGAAGTGGGGCAAATTGCCGAGATGCTGCGCAGCCGTGGCCGAGTGACGGAAGGATCCAACATCATCATTCGCTCTTGGAATCGCTTCAAAAACGGTTTCAAGGTCGTGTTGGGTCTGGAAGGAACTCCGCTGCAGATTAAGCTGAGTAAATTCGCCCTGCTCCTCTTCGCTCTGGCCATCTTGCTCGCGGTCATTGTCTTCTCCGCGGCCAAATGGGATGTCCAAGGCGAAGTTCTCATCTACGGCATCTGCGTGGGAGTTGCGGTCATTCCGGAATCCCTCATCGCGGTGCTCACCATCACGATTGCGGTCGGCACCAAAGCCATGGCCAAGGGCCATGTCATTGTCAGGAAGCTTTCCGCTCTCGAGGCCGTTGGAGGAGTCACCAACATCTGCTCCGACAAGACGGGAACCCTGACGCAGGGCAAGATGATTGCTCGCAAGGCATGGATCCCGGCCCTGGGAACAGTGACGGTCCACGATACTACCAATCCATTCGACCCCTCAAGTGGGTTTGTCAAGATGAATGACTGTGACATCGATCTTGAAGAATACAACGAATCACCCCACCTGGAGACTTTCCTGAAGGCCATCGCCCTGTGCAACCTCTCCTCCGTTTACAAGTCTACTGCGGACGACGCGTCTGTCAGCACTGCTTCGGAGGCTGGATGGATCAGCGTCGGCGAACCTACTGAGATCGCCCTCCAGGTTCTCGCAATGCGCTTCAATTCGGGCAAGCCCACTCTGATGGAAGACGGGAACTTGGAACTACTGGCCGAGTTCCCCTTCGACTCGAACTTCAAGCGCATGGCCATCATCTACAAGGACAAGACTGCAGCTTCTGCCCACGCCTACATGAAAGGTGCGGTCGAGGTCATGCTCCCCGTCCTCCTGAGCTCCGATTCGGAAAAGCAGCAGATCATTTCCATGGCTGAGGAAATGGCCGGTAATGGCCTTCGCGTCCTCTGCGTCGGTCACAAGTTGGTGCCAAACGACGATCCGAAGCAACTCACCGATCGTGCTGCGGCCGAATCGAACATCGAGTTCGTCGGTCTGGTTGGCCTGTACGATCCGCCGCGTCTGGAAACAGCCGGGGCGGTGCGTCGGTGCCAGATGGCCGGCATCACGGTGCATATGCTTACGGGCGATCACATCAAGACTGCTACGGCTATTGCGCACGAGGTGGGCATCTTGAGCGGTGCCGCACCGAACGCGAACTCGGGGTCCGCCATCATGCCCGCTTCCGAGTTCGACAAACTCTCAGACGACGAGATCGATGCTATCGAGACGCTGCCCCTCGTGCTGGCCCGGTGCAGTCCCAAGACGAAAGTCCGCATGGTGCAGGCCATGCACCGCCGGAAAGCGTTCTGCGTCATGACGGGTGACGGCGTAAACGACGCACCCGCCCTGCGCATCTCCTCAGTCGGCGTCGCCATGGGATTGAACGGTAGCGACGTCGCTAAGGAGGCGGCGGATATGGTATTGACGGACGACAATTTCGCGTCCATCGTCAAGGCCGTCGAAGAGGGGCGGCGGCTGTTCGACAACATCCAGAAATTCCTCCTCCACCTCCTCATCTCCAACATCTCGCAGGTCATCCTGCTGCTCATCGGCCTCGCCTTCAAGGACCACGACGGCAACTCGATCTTCCCGCTGTCGCCGCTCGAGATCCTGTGGGTCAACCTCATCACCTCGTCCTTCCTCGCGCTGGGGCTGGGCGTCGAGGAGGCGCAGCCCGACATCATGCTGCGGCCGCCGCACGACCTGCGCGTCGGCGTCTTCACGCCCGAGCTGATCATCGACAAGTTCATCTACGGCACCTTCATGGGCTCGCTGTGCATCGCCGCCTTCACGTCCGTGGCCTTCGGCGAGGGCGCGGGCGCGCTGGGCACCGACTGCAACGAAGGCTGGAACGGGTCGTGCGGCACCGTCTTCCGCGCGCGCGCCACCACGTACGCCACGCTGTCGTTCCTGCTGCTCGTCACGGCGTGGGAGGTCAAGCACTTCAGCCGCAGCCTGTTCAACCTCTACCCGCACGTCCAGGGCGGCCCGCCGAAGGCGCTGTCAGTGTTCGGTGCTGTCTGGCGCAACCGCTTCCTCTTCTGGGCCGTCGTCGCCGGCTTCGTCATCACTTTCCCTGTCGTTTATATTCCCGTCATCAACCGCATCGTTTTCAAGCACGAGGCCATCACTTGGGAGTGGGGCATCGTCGTTGCTTGCGTCGTCGTGTACCTGGCTGCTGTTGAGAGCTGGAAGGCGATCAAGCGGAGGTTCGGCTTGGGCAGCGGTAAGTATCGCTTGCTGACGGTCGAAGATGCGGAGATGAGGGCTGGGTTAGCGCCCGTGGTGGAGAAAGTTTGATTGTCGCCACTTCTCTGCGGGTGAGGCGTAAGCCTATACTGCGCAGGGAAGAATGGCTGATGTTGCGGTGGGAAGTTGGAGCTAAATTGTTGTGAGAAGCGCAGTATATGATGGAACGAGACACTCTTTTCTCCTGGTGGTCGTGGGAGTTTGGTTTCAGGGGTCTTCAGTACCCGTCCGCTCATTACCCTCATGATTTATGACCAACATCTACATAGCACGCTCTTTTGATAATCGCCCGCAACCTGGGTAGTATACGTATACAAATCGAACATTCTCCATGTTCCACCTTTCGTTCAGCGCGTGTACCTCGTCTCACTGATATAATCCTTCTTCGGGCCCTTGACAACGTACGTCACGACCATGCCCTCCTCACCCGGTTCACCACCAAACACAAACTCTGCATCATACACATCCCGCCCACACGGATGCCTCCCCTTCGCCCTGAGCCTCTTGTCGCCGCCACCCTCACCACCCCCTTGGAATTCCATATCCAAGAACAAGTAATCCACGCTCTCCCCATCCTCCTTGACGAACCAGATCGAGATCCCCTCCTCCTGTTCTCCCTCCTTTTCTCCTTCCCCCGCCTCCTCTCCATCCTTCCCCACCTTCTCACCCCCGTCCTCACTCTCCTTCTTCCTTCGCCCTTCCCTATACCGCCACACGTACCGCCGCCGCGCCTGCACCTCCAGCCCCGTCTCGGTCCGCAGCACGCCTTCTTCGCTGTACAGGCACTCGGCCGCGTAGCCCGCCGCCGTCGGGCCCCGCGGCGCGAAGGTCGCCGTCCCCGCGAAGCTGCCCGACGGCGTGCCGCCGCTGCTGGGCGGTAGGTGCGAGGTCAGCGTGCGGGCGAGGGTCCATGGATTCGCGGTGGTGGTGAGGGTGGCGAAGGTTTGGGAGAGGGGGGTGGTGGTGGTGGGCATTGGTTTTTTGGTTGATGGGGTGGGGGGAGCAGGAGGTGGAGGAAACTTTTCGCGCGGGGAGAAGAGGAAGGCGTTGACGGATTGCAGGGTCGCGCGCGAGGGGCTGGCGGCCGGGTAGGCGGTCATGATCCAGCTGAGGCGCTGGCGGATGAAGTCTTTTGTGATGGCATCGTTGGGGGGGTTGTTGGCGGGGAGGCGCTGGCCTGTAGTGGTGGGGTCGAGGTCAGCCTGCGGTGATATCCAATCATGGCTGCAGCAGCGCACAGCTGGTCTGGTGTACTCACCTTCTTCGTCCGCGTACAAGCACAGCACGGCTAGCGCCACACCGATAGAGAGGTCCTTCCCGGTTTGACAGCAGATAGCCAGTTTCCGCGCGCCGCCTTCCGGCACGCGCCGCAGCACGAACTCCTCAATCTTCGAGATCTCGTTCCGCAGGTCTCGACTCCCCAGCTTGCCCGTCCCGCATTTGAGGTGCAGATACCTGCCCTTCAGCCCCTTCGCCAGCGCCTCGTCCGGCGGCGCGTCGCCGCACTCCACCACAGCATCGAACTGCTGTCCCGCGTCCGCCCTTCCCCTCAACGCCTCCGCCGCGCAAACCCACACCCACCCCGCCGGAGCCAGCTGCACCGCATCGACAACACCTCCCCCTCCACTAGCTCCGCCAGCAGCAGAAGAAGAAGCTCCCTTCACCAACTCCGCAATCAACTCGGGCAATTCCGCCTCGGACGCCCGCAGCAGCGCGTCGCGGTGCTGCCAGAACAGCGGCGCCGTCAGCCCGCGCGCCCAGCCCTCGCTGTCGTCGCCCGCGCCCTGCACGTAGCCGCCCTCGCTCGCCTCGCCGCCCGGCACGCGCCGGCTGGCCGTGCAGAGGATGACGGGGTGGAAGTCCGGGAACGACGGTGGTACTGCTCCGTCATCGTCGTCGGTGGGTAAAGGCGAGTCCCGCGTCACCCACAGCGGCCGCAGCGGCTTCTTGAGCTGCGCGCGCAGCCGGTCGAGGGGGAGGTTGAGGGCGCGGGCGGCGGCGAGGAAGGTGGGGAGGCGGGAGGTGATTTGCGCGCGTTCGGAGGCGGAGACGGTGGTGGGGGGGAGGTGGATGGGGATGGGGCTGTCTGAGGGGGTAGAGGGGAAGAGGAGGGCGTTCCAGATGGCGCACCAGATGGGGACGGTTTTGGAGAGGGCGTCGGGCATTCCTTTGGTTCCGGGTTAGAAATGAGACGAAAAGGATGGGAGGGTAATATGAGAGGAGAGAGAAGAAAAATGAGAGAAAGACGGTGGATGGATAGACCTACTTTTACCCCGTCTTGTAGAGTCGACAATTATGCATCTACCACGCCATCAGCTCTTGATCTCCACGGATGACAATGCCCACTCCGCTCACCTACCCGTCATTCGCGCCCACAACCTCCAGCACCTGGATGTTGAGTCGCCTCAGGCTAAAGGACCACTCGCCGGTGTGGCCGTCGGTGCTCTTGAAATAGGCGCTCGCCGCCTTGCGCTCCAGCGGGATGTACCAGCTGCCGCACCGCTCGTTGGCCACCAGCGGCCGCCGGTACGCGTCGGCCACGGCGCACACGAACTCGGCATCCTCGGAGATGGACCGCAGCCGGTTGGAGATGGACAGCGTGGCCCGCTTGAGCGTCGAGAGCGTCGTCGAGAAGTCCGTCGACAGCTCCGGGAAGATGATGTCCGACGTCTGGATCGGCTTGGACATCCCGCTAGGCGCTTTCTGATAGTCTCTCGCTTGGTTGAACTGCTTTGCCTATGCTCTGTCTGCCGAGCAGGTGTCGTTGGTGCGCGTTCGCGTTATCGATAGTAGGAAGTTGTTGGGTTAGGTCCGTGCGCGTGGTGTTGAAAATCTGGTCCTCCCTTCTTCCGTTCCGTTCTTAACCTCAATTTTCACTCATAGCGGTTCAAGCACAGCTTCGATCGCAATATACGTTCAACCGAGATCTAACAACGGATTTGTCGTCTCTAATCATGGAACAACTTCAAGGCATCTCCATTTTCGGATACATATAAGGACCGCAGCAAACTCAGGTGAACGAAATTTGGGCCTATCTCCCACCGTACAAGAACATGTTCGGGTCCGGCATTTCCCAATCAGGATACTCTAGCTCCACATTCTCGACTACGCGGCATTCACAAGCTGGCAATGCCCAGACCATGCGACCAATGATAATTCCATCCTGCACGATGACACCGATCCCGTCCTTCAACGAGCATCGGTAATCCAGGCCAGGAATACGGTACGCCATGGCGCCGAGAAAATCAGCTGGCTGCTTAATCAGCGCAGCGTGAAATAGAAAACTCTCCTGGCAGCGCTGGCATGCCACACCGATGACTGCCGCAGTAGGACCTCCGTGGATGGTACCGCCTCGCGCTCTTATGAATCCCAGGGGAGATTCGCCGCTTCCACGTCCCGCCCCCATCTTCAAGCTCATGTCCGAAAGCCCCATGGCCTCGGCGATCCATTTGATACCCTTTTCCCCCTCGATCGGCCATGTTACCTTCCTTGGAGAGTTGTAGCGTTCTACTAGTGCGGCCTGCAACATCTGCTGTTTTCTATTCTTTTGCAGGTGGGCTAGGATCTCCTGAGAGTTCTGTCCGCACATCCTGGTGCCGAGGGTCGAAACAAAGTTGTCAAGGTCAGGCCCGGTGTAGTCAAGGACGATGCTGGCTAGATGTGCGAGCATTGTGGGTTCGTTGAAAGCGAAGGACTGAAAATTGCGAGCAAATTTGATGATCCCAATCTTTTCTGCCTTCAGGGTAAGGTTTGTCGGTTTAATCGTAAGCCCATTTTTAAAGGATGGAGGTGATGTTTGTCGGCCCAATCCCCAGGGACGCACATCGTGATAGCCATGAAATTTGGTGTAATAGCTTGTTTCGACTCGCGGAAGCATTAAGATGGGACTGTAGTCTCCAACCTCGAGGCATTTCCGGGCAATCTGCCGGCAAGCTTGGCGATCGTTGTCATCGATACTTCCGTCCAGCTCCGCTTTCACGATGCCAAGTAATGCGTAGAAGAAATCGTGCTTCTGCGTACACTGCCGCCTGCCGAGGAGGCTGAATGCCTCGCCGAACGAGGATTCCCGCAGCATGCCGATGCTCTTCAGGGGCCCAAGCCGCCATACGACGAGGTTGTCAGCGGTTGCCATCGTCTCGACGTTGTGGACATTCCCTTGACGTCTCGTCTCTTCGGTCCACACTCCTCCCATCTCCCCTAGGAAAAGATCTTCAACACCGTTGACGATGCGATAGTCTTCAAGCATGACCCGTACATGCTCACTGCGGACGTACTCCATTGCAGTCCAGATCCGGCGGAACCAAA
The DNA here is from genome assembly GCA_009801085.1 of Lasiodiplodia sp. COLG20. NCBI lineage: Eukaryota > Fungi > Ascomycota > Dothideomycetes > Botryosphaeriales > Botryosphaeriaceae > Lasiodiplodia > Lasiodiplodia sp. COLG20. The sequence continues at coordinate 9,793 of VNWV01000056.1, read as the reverse complement.
AGCCGTTGCAGATTTCTGTCATGCCTCGAATCCTGTCCTCGGATGCATCAGCTCGTAGGGATTGAACTGCTCTTGGTGGAACATCATGCAGATGTACGAGGGTGAAGAAAGCTTTGCTATAAAGCTGAGGAATGGCCATCAATATCGGTCTTTTCAAATTTTCGGTCCACTGAGGAACGCTAATGTAGTCGTGCCAGATCTCGTGATGTTTCCCCAGAGACTTGAAGATGCCATGGTATATCTTTATGGGAAGAATGAAAGTTGAAGCTTGTGCATTGGCTGACGGGAGCGTATCTCGGCCTGCATTCTGAGCCTTTGATACCTCAGTCTCCCAAACGTGGGAAACAGTGATGTACTCTGTCTTGGAGGATACCAGGCACTCGAGACATCGGTCGTAGATGATGATCAGCTCTCTTGGTAAATGAATGACATTGGAATAACTGTGTCCTTCTAGAGAAGTATCATGTGGCTGTATTTTGAATGTTCGAATGAGCGGGCGATCGTTTGTAAAAGGATTTCCGCAGATGAGACATCGTAGTTGGTTTGAGAAGTCTTCACACCACAGAGCTTGGAGGGATGGATAGTCCAAGATATCACCTTTGTGCGTCATAACTCCCTTTGACATTCGTGGATCCGTTAGAGAATTAAGAATTACTCATCTGTCTCTTTGACTACTGCAACAGTCATATTTATGCTACCTCGATCCTTATATTAATTATTACTGAGACCTGTCACTTTATGACGTCAAATGAAAGACTCAAATTGAGTGAATTTTGCGCTTGATTACACATGAAACAAGATTATCTGGCCCCCAAGTTGTACATGCAGAGGGGTATCGCAGCTGAAAGCCATTGTAGGACGCCAGGAGTAACTATGCCTCAGCCCTTTCTTTTCTCCTTTTTTTGTGTCTTTAGAAAAACAACATATGTGGGTAGCTGATGCTATCGTTTGGACAAGAATGTAGAATTTTCAATTTTACAATACACGTCCTGACGATGGCTTCAACTACTCGTGACATGGACGAAGAACAAATTCACACCAGGCTTCGGCTGCGATACCCCTCTGTAGAGGCGTGCATCAGCTTGCGTCATTGGCTTGTAACCCGACTTTGCCTAAAAAGGTATGATTGCTGCTAAATTCCGTTGACCAAGACATTCGTGTCTTGAACTCTTAGCTAAGCGTAGGTGATGGGGAGCGGTGAGCTGAATTATCGCCCCGATTGTTCTCTCTCCTTCTATTTGCCTACACGCTATTCGCCGTCCTTTCCAATACATCAACGACTTGTAATCGGAAAGCTTGCTGTAGCTTGAGATCCTCCTTCGTATCGTTTCGAACGCCGAAATCGGCCGTGAGACACTTCAAGACTAACTGTTGATACTTGGATCCCATCTTTCCTGCGAGTTTCCTCGTTGCATGCTTGATGAGCTGCTCGCGAATGACTTCTGGATTTCTACAGTATTGGAAACGATCTTTTTGCAAGGTAATCGCCTGCTTCCACAACCCGATTTCCAGGAGAACAACGCCTGGCTCCAAAGTCAGCAGCCATCCTTCAGACAGAGCTATTGTAAGTTTCGTAACCTTACCGAGAGCGTATATATCGTGGATCTTTGAAAAGCTCACCATGGGGGTTCCCTGCCGTTCCGGATGCCGGTATACATTAGTTTCAACGCAATCATCACCAGGACTTTCCGACCAATTGAGACCGAACTCCGGCCGACTGAACTCAAACCCCAGAACGAAGGGCTGGCCGATATTCATCCCCGAGCCGCTCTCATACTCTTCGGCGCCCCTGTCCATGTTTCGTGGGAAGAAGAGGATGTTGTCGCTCCGGAAGCTTTCGTGGACCCATTTAACCAGTTGCAGCTGAGAGATGCAGTTTGCTAGAGCGTGTGCCAGCTTGAACCGCTCCTCGAGGCCCGGTTGGACGTCCTTGGCGTCCATGAGCTTGAACAGGCTGATCGGCTCGATAATGGCACCGTTGGGAATTTCAAAGACGAAGGCGACGCTCTGCCGCGCAGGGAATTGGCTCCAGCCGATGCAGCGGGGGATGCAGAAGCCAATATCTTTGGGTTGATTAAGCAGCTGCGCGAGGTCGTCCACCCGAGATTTGGTTCTTCGGTCTACTCTGCCTTCGCTGTCGAAGCTGCACTGACGCCGCTCCTGGAGGTATTTACGTCCGAAGTGCTCGACGAGGGACAACCGGTCTTCTACCGGGATGGCTACGCGCAGAGATTGATTCCATGAGTCCGGAAGCTCGAATGAGATTTGTTCCGGTTGCGTGACCGTCTTTATTAGCTGTAGGCTTTGGAGTCTTGCAGCGTTGTTGATGCCGAGTTCAATAGAGCTCTGATCTTCCTGTAGACGTTTTAAATGCTGCGCGGTATTAATGCCGAGGTCGGACCCGAGGCAGAGAAACTTGATGTATTCGTGTATGTCATTTTTGAGTGACGAGAACTCGTTCAAACTCTTTTCAAGACGTTTCTTGTCTGACAACGACCAGCGTAGTATCATGAAGGAAGTTTTTGGGAGGGAAAGCCAGCTTGGGGATGGAGTTCGAGAAGAATCCCGGGAAGATCTGATGGAGAGCGAGCGAGACGGGCGTGCCGGAGGGAGTCCTTGTTCTCGTGCGCCGTTATGCTTCTCCAGGAGTTCGCATGTTTCCTTCAGCATGTGTGCGGCATGACCAAGAGACACTCTGATTTCATCCTGCTCATCCTCACTGAAGCTCTGAAAGAGTGAAAGACCTCCATAGATTGGTGTGGGGGCGAAAAGAAGTTGTTTCAGCATGACTGTGCGCGTGTTCTCGCTGCGCACTTTATTTGAAAGTCGGCCAACATCCTGAACATGGTATGAGCGTCGTGACTCACCCGATCGCCCCTGCGAAAACATTTGAGTAAGGAGACGATACTGACGTCGTTGAAAGATTTTGCATCTTGAATGAGCTGGGTTGTACGCTCTCCCAATTTGAGGAGTGCATCGCAAATAGCCACGGTGAGACCTATGATGTCTGCCATAGGTGAAAACGACGAGGGAGTTTCAATGACAAGAACAGTCAAAGGGGATTTGCATGGGTTTCCGGGTTGCTCAAGGTTGCAAAGAATTTTGCGGTGAGACGTCGGAACAGGTTCATCGAAACCTGTAGGCGAAGGTTACTCAAAAGAGGGGCTCAGCCTCACATGAATGGGCAGGGTAGTAGCTGACATGCATCTAGCCCATAACAGCCGCGCGATGCGTCAATACATTTGCCGCGGTATTCCGATTGTAACATTACATATTGCCGGCTGAATGTTCGCGCCACCACAGCCTTGCCAGAAACTCAACATTCGAATTGTTCTGTAGCGTTGCAAAACACCATGTCATGGCTGCTCGTTGGACAAGCGGGTATCTCGAGGTACGTTCATGTTGACCTTCTGGAGTATAAACCCAAACTGACTGGTACTACTGTAGAGCGCGGATGCGACCTACTCGATCCCGGTGTCAAGCGTTGCTGGCTTATCACCAGTTGTCGTATCGCAAAGTCGGACACTACGAGAGCTTCTCAGCGCTCTAGGAAAATCGGGATTGCAGTCATTCACACTCTCGGAGCTCGAATATGACGGCGCTCTCGGCGAAGGAATATCGTACAAAGTGACACGCCATGTTGGAAGGCGTGATGGAAAAATCTACGCAGTAAAGGAGATAAAGCTCCCAGTGGGCTTGCAACCTCTCCAACGCCACATTGCGTGTGTTCTGAGGGATGTCGAGGTATGCTCTTGGTGAACTTTGTGGTGGGCAGATCTAATCAGAACAAATATTTAGGTCATGTCACGGCTTGCAACTCATACTAACATAATGGGTATATACGGATGGGGCTGGAACTCACAGCGCGGAGGCTCTATCCCTTTCCTGGTTACAGAATATGCAGAGTATGGAACACTCAGGCAATTCCTTTCCTCGAAGGAAAACTCGGTTTATGACAAGCTTGTTCTATGCCGGGATGTCGCTCAAGCCCTTCAAGCATTGCACGAAACCAGTATTGCCCATGGAGACCTAAAGCTGGATAATATCTTGGTCACTCCCGCGGAGCCCAATCCGGAACGATCCTGTAAAGTTTCCGCCCGTGTCTCCGATTTTGGTCACGCTCTCACTATTCCGATTCCTGGTGGGGAGTTGAAAAGCAACCGTACGTATGGCGGCACGCTAGCGTACAACCCACCAGAAGTCCTCCGCCCGACGACTGTTGATGAGGGTCAGCATGATTTCAAAAAATGTGATATATGGTCCTTTGGGCTGCTGTGCTGGGAGGCGCTCGATGACGGTCGCTACTATCACAAGAATAAAAAGGTGCAGACAACCTCTTTGGGCCATCAAAGAACGAGTTTTGACTCTTCGAGCCTCGGAAAGTCGTCCGTACCTACTGGAAGCAGCAGAGCGGAATCCAGCTCAAGTCTTTCCGCTACTGTTGTGCCAAGCCAAACCACAGGGACAATCATGAAACAAGACATATATTTGGTAGCACCTTATCTGGCCGATATCGCATGCGAAGAGCTGAGGGAAGCATTTGGCAGGCAGCTCACACAGGGGGAACTCGACAAGCTGTGCATTATCATACAATCATGCCTTCAAGTAGAGGTGAAACGTAGAGCAGGTGAGGTGACGGATCTTCCACTACTTTTGAAGCACCACAGGTCTGTATCACCCAGATACTTCTTTTCACTCAATAGTATTGAAGCACTTACGCACAGTAGACCCGAACCTGCCGAATACTTCCTTGGTGAAGCTGAAAAATCTCCGATTGACGCATGGTCATTTGATGTACGCTATCCACACCACCTCTTTCCATGACTCTTTCTAACATTTGGAAGATTTTCAAATCAACTTATTCGATGCCTCAGGAAGCGAAGGCTCAGTTGTTGAAAGAAAACATAACAGCCGCAATGGGATGGGGTCGCTCGAATTCCTCTGCCAGGGCGGCATTTCAGGCAGCACTGGCGTGCATTGAAAGATTTGGAACACCCGAAAATCTCCCAGAAGCTCGTCGCTACCTCTCTGTCAGTGCCTCTAAGGGATTCCCATTAGGAAATGACATCCTTGTCTGTCTCCAAGCATTATTCGAAAGTATTTCACCAGATCCATTCGGCGGTGAACCCCGGAGTATACCCAATTGGGACTTCTCAAGGTTCGTAAGAATGGGCTTCAGAAAGAAGGCTACCAATGCCCTGCCAGTTGAGATTTTGTCTCAGATACCCATGATGGGACAGCTTTTGAGCAAGACTATGATGAAGAAGTCATCATCCACAGTCCTCTCGTCGAATGGGGAAACGTTACTTCAATTAGCCTTCAAACTGGGCCGCGAAAGTCTTGCCAAGTGGTTACTTGAACAACAGAACTCCCCTTGGAGCTTTGATCAGGCTGGCTGCGGCCCACTGCACTGGCTGTTCATGTTTACAGAAGAAGAGATGAAGCAGATCACGGAGGCCTTGATGCATAGCGAGGATGCGGAGAGCCATATGCAAAGACACCTCAATGCTCTTTCTACAACTGAAGAGCTATTGGATCCCCAATTACCGGTTTGCATATTTGGTACCCCGCTGGCGTTTGCTACCGCAAGCGGGTCGCGAAGCATGATTACTTACCTTCTTGGACTTGGAGCTGACCCACTACTTGGCCGGAATTATCCCCGGCAGACGGAGCCTACTCAAGCCCTTCTTCTAACAGGATCGCGCTTAGAAAACTCGGCATTGCATATTGCATGCAGATATCATAACTTCAAGGCACTCAAGCTGTACATTCTTCAAGCTTTGGCAAAGGAGCCCCCAAAAGAGCGGGACAATTTGCAAAAGGTTTTACTTCAGTTCTGTACAGGCGCGTACAGCAGTGCAACAAGAACAGAAAGATTGATGTACCACGGTTACAATGCAAGAAAAGCAGCAAAAGATACAGCAAGCTTCCTGCTAATGCTGTGTGAGGAGTCTGAACCGAATGGTCTGTACATCTATCGTTTTCTCCACCCGGCCATCTTACGTGGAGACCTCGACACCGCATACGGGATCCTGAATGCCGTTCAAGATTCAGGTAGCATGCGCTGCCGGTCATACTTAAAACCTCAGGAATGTCGCATGCTTATTTTCCACTGCACCCAGGAGGCATGCACCGGAAATCATCATCCGGAAATGGCGCGACAGATGTTGGATTTTGCCATCAAAGCTGGAAGCGATATCAACTGCATTGAGTTCGGCTTGAAAACCCAGAGACCAATAAATCTGGCTATACGACATCGTAACAAATCTGTCTTCGATTGGTTTGTGTCGCATGGTGCCAACTTGAACGTTCCGGATCAACATGGCGTCCTTCCAATACACCATATGATATCCAACAGTTTCTTCGGCATTTATAATGTCGCTGAAATTGTCAGACTCGGTGTCTCTACCAGGCTTCAGAATGATCAAGGGCTCAACTCTTTGGGTTTCGCCATCGAAAAGGGGCAAGCCAACGTTCTGAGGGATCTGATCCGCTGCGAGAGAGAGTCCGGACTTGATCCATGTTATCGGAATTTACTCATAGCCGCTACGAAAAACTTGATCACTACCGAGATCAGTCAGCCCAGAAAGAAAAATGGCCCCAATGCCGATATTATTACTGTTATTCTCGACGAAGCAGACAAAGTCCACGAAGTGCTTACCGAGTCTATGCGATACGCACTCTCACAAGCAAGTCTGTATGGTTGGACAGATGTTGTCAGAGTTCTCCTGGAACACGGGTGCCCTCTGCTCCCGGAAGTTGGATCGATTCGCCCGCCCTTGTTCGTCGCAGCAATCCACGGCCATATTGAAGTAGTCCGAGCTCTTCTGGATGCCGGGGCTGATCCAAACTACCGTCCTATCTCTGCGCGTAATGATTGGCTAACTCTAATGCTTGAAAGAGATATCCGCGGTCTCTCAAGGGTATATAAATGTGCAGAATTTCTTGTCGAAAAAGGAGCGGATGTTGAATTCTACCATTTGGAGCTTGCGGTACAAAAGCCGAGGCCTCCCAACTGGCAGGATTTGGCACGGCTTCTGCTTGACAAAGGCGTTGATCCCACGCGAGAAAGAGGCACGTGGATATCAGATGCTTTGAAGCTGAAGCGATATGATCTAGACCTGGTCACGTTTATTGTGAGATCAGGCGCCTTGGTCCCCACAATGTCAGAGCACAGCAATGAGACACTGCAACTTCTCGCCCGTCGACCACCTCCCGGTTATCAGGACTGCGCCGAAATACTCCAGCCTTTGCAATCTCTGATCAAAATTGTCCTCAACATGGAACGGAAGATTTTCAGAATTGACGAGAACGGTAATACACCTTTGCAGAATGCATTGGAGTACGGCAACATGCCTGTTTTCTCTTTTCTGCTCAGGGAACACCACAGGTTTGGACATGTGAATTTGCAATCAACAATCTCGAACACCCCATTATCGATTCTGCTTCTTCAGAAGAGGATTCGCGAAAATCAAGGCAGAAAAAGAGACGAAATCTTGAATTGGGCGCTGTTGCGATCCTGCTGGCTGCAGTGCGTGGACCTTGAACGCTGGACCTACGTTGGTGAGTTTCTTAAACTGGGCATTGTGGGCCCCACGCAAAAAATACCTTTGCGGATGGCGGAGGTTTTCGGAGAGGAAAGAGCACGCAGATTTCTCCGGTGGGCTCTGAATCCGCGCTACTACCTCAAGAGCGAGGTTGCAGAGATCCTTGCTCTGTTCTTTGGAACCAGCGACATGTGTCCCCCGCATATCAGATTGCCCCGCAAAGATGACTATCTGGCTGAAATCGTGGGGCAGCTCTCTTTAGATGGAGAAGAGGCAGAGCGGGTTGCAGTTTTTCAGGAGATGAACGGCTACGCCCCGAAACGCATCCGGGATCTATACTTCGAGGAAGGCCGAGCAAGAGGCAGTGAACCAGACAGGAACATGGTCATATTCGTGGCGATTGACTACGGCAGGAATCCTCCGCCTCCGAACCAAATGTCGATTCTTTTTGAGGATGAAGTAGCAAAAGATGCTACACTGGAAAACTTGCAGCTGTTGGGCTCCTTCCGCGCGGACAGAAACGGGTCCAGACAACCACCGACGCAAAGTTACCACGTGAATTGGGTGCCAGGATCAATTTCTGGAGATAACGATGATTCGTCTCGATACAGAGCCATTACATCGTTCTTCTACAGCCTTCCTTCCTGGAAGAGGAATTTGATGTTTCGGATATGGCAGAGGTGGGATGGCTCGCCAAACTACATCGTTCATAACTGGAGACACGACTGTGAAACGGCGGAGGGGCAGCGGTTGATCCGAGGAGTCGGGGTCCCTCCACAGTAGGTTACAGAATACTCAAGCCTTACTGTTCTATGCTACGCTATTCGTACGTACGCAGTTGATGCGTAAATCTGGGCATATGTGCGGATCTTGAATTTGCACAAGTATTGTACTGGACAACAGGTTCAACTATTACATTAAGTAGTGTGACGTTTATCCTGACAAGTTTCGAGTTAGTTCAGTGTTCCTGTGCTATTTATCTTTTTTAAGAATTTATACACATTATGTGTTTATTCGTTTGGATTTGTCTTCTACTTGTCGTAGTTTTTTGCTCGGTGAATGGAGAGGCTTGATTGATGGTCCGTGCCGAGTCATGATGCTAGTCCACGGTCTAATTTTTTCCTGGGCCCACCTGAACCCAGGTTCAAGAGACAACGTCCGGCAGTCTAAAAAAAATTAGAAAGGAGGGCAAACTTTATGTATTGAATGGAAACCAGACTGCGTCGAAAACCACAGAGATCTCTCCTGAAGTCGCATACTCACTCCTCGACACTTCATAATAAAAATTGACTTTCCCTCCACCAACCATACAGTTGCTATTCTTTGGGCTAGCTATTGGATGTAAGAGGGTGGTATTGTATGCCCGACGCACGCTTAATAGGCAAAAATAAAGCTGTTAACGCCTCCGTAAGGGCCAAACGTGGAGCTCCTGTAGTACGAAACTGGATTGATTGTAGTAAGGCCGGATGAATCTCAAGTTGCTTAGACACATAAAAGAGCAAAAAGAGAGTACCTAGAACCTCTGAGAGGCTCAAGCGCGACGCTTGGCGGTACTGGGAATCGAACCCAGATTGGCACGGAACTAATAGCGAATCTTGGACCATCTTAGATGGCGTTGTTGACCACAACGTGCTGTGCTACCATTACACCATACCACCGTGATGCTGCTGTTGAAATTTGGGGCTGTTTGGATAAGTATAAAACTTGTAGGATCAATTTTGAGGCCGTGGGGGGCCTCCGGACTTCAAACAGGAATACCGATATTTCCCGACATTTTCCCGGGCTAAAAAGCCTGCGGAATCGTTCCCAGCACCCTAAATATGGGGGGGAAGGACTGGAAGAGCTCCGATGAAGCCGGAGGAACTCGGAGGCTCCTGTGGTGCTCGATGGAAACGAAAAAGGGGTGAAAAGCTTATATTTCGATTTTGACAGGATTTCTTGGCAGCAAGGGCATTCCTAGTGTTTTAAGCACATCGCTCCTATTCTGGGGACTGCCAACCGAGTTTGAACTGGGTTTGTTACCATGGAACATGGTCCGGGTAGTCATGGAGGCACGCGCAAGCCGTTTGTATGACAAGCAGGCTAAGTGGAAAGCCAACAACGGTTCACAACGGTTTTCAACGATGTAGGGACAGAGAGGGTAGATGGAGCTAAGAAGTTACAGAAGGTGGAAGCGGGGAATGCAAGGTTTATCAATGTTTGGGTGCGGGCTGATCAGCGTTGTCACAAGACGGGCCACTGACAAC
>VNWV01000055.1:0-66073 GCA_009801085.1 Lasiodiplodia sp. COLG20 | reverse complement strand
GTGGTAGCCGAGAGTCATCACTCCGAAACGGCAATTTGGAGATTTTATCTTGCTTGATAAAAGAGCAAGACGTTGTTTAGGACATCTCCGTAACCCACAACGGCTAAAGCTAGGTCGGACTTAGAGACTTTATTAGACGTTTTTATTCTAGATTGAAGCAACAATCAATACATTTATTCATCAATTATTCGACCAATAAAAGCTCAACTCCCATCACAAACTCTTCGTAGAGCGGCTCTAAGGAAAATCGGTAATTGGTGAGCGTGCGGTGTTGGCCTCTCTGCGAAGGAAAACGTGGAGAGATAGCGGCAGGATTGCAGTGTATCTACGACTGCCCACACACAGTCTGGAAAACAAACAACGATTGAAGGGAATATGAGATTGGGCTTTTTACAGTTTAGCATGAGTTTACAGGGCGGTACCTACTTAAGAGAACACGGGAGCTTATCGTCAGGATCAAGGTCAAAGGAGCGACAATAGATTTTCTGTAGGTGTCAGCCCACAGCGGAGTTGCAAAAAAAAAAAAAAAACCCCCCAATAGACAACATCCAAAGCTGTCTAGGAAACAATAACACAAGGTCTATTACTAACAGTCGAGCCGCACACAAGGCCGCGAGCAAGAGAAACTGTGGAGGCAGTAGTAAGACGAAGACAACGCCAAGAACGAGAGGAAATTGCGGCAAGGCCCAGCCCGTGGGGGAGGCGGAAAACGCGGCTATCTTCATCTAATGCAGAATAACCCTTAAAATTCTCCGAGAATACCTCCTCTAACTGCGGAAAGAGGAGTCAAGACAGTGCGATTATAGACAAGGAACAGAGACAGCACAACATATTTTCTTGCATGGCCCCTTGTGGCGGTGGGCTTTCGGGAAACTGGCGAGCACTGTGGGGGAAAGGTGGGGAGATGCTTCACATATGCTTGGAGGGTAGGGTATAAATCAGACCTGGCGGATCGGGCAACCAGTCGATGGCTAAAGGAGCGGTGGAGGTCGGATTTGCGGGCATTCAAGGCGACGATTTTGGTTCTCAACTGACTGCGCGGCTGTCCGGCCAACGTCGAAGTGGTGGACCGGTACAGCCCCCCGCATGATCACTAAACAGAGCTGGGCTGAGAAGCGAGGCAAGGCAACAATGGATGAAAGGCGTAGCAATGTACGGACGGCTCTGACCTTTCCACAGAAGACATTTTAGCCTCAATAAACCAATCCAATCCATTCATATCTCAGGCAGGTTGGGGTAGCACCAGGTCGGATATGAAGAATCAGGAGTAGCCTGCCAGTAGCAGCAGGAGGTATGCTTGGTAGTAGGCCATTGCGATGTGATGTGATGCCCTAAGACTGGGTAACAAATAATAGAATGTCAAACACTCATCTTGTAGTTTTTGTGAAGGAGTGCGTTGGAAATGATAGTATGGAGCGGTGAGCAGTTTGCACGGTAGATGTTATAGACAGCGTGGTGACTGTGGCAGAAGCAGGGACAGGCTGGATCGATGACGGCCAGCGCTGTAGCTTCTTGGCGCCGGGGCCTCCGTCAGCTGCGAGATTAGTATGATGAAACGGAATATAAAAGATAGTGGGGACGGCGACCACGGCAAGAAGGTGGTGCAAGTAGTGGAAAAATGCAGTGACAGTCGTGCGTTGTGGTTTGGGGGATAGCCAGTATTTCGAAGAATGCTCTACAGCATAGCAGAGGGGAGAGGGAGAAAAAGGAGACAAGAAAGATGAGGAGACGGGTGCGCGAGATGGAGTGGGTGATGGCTAGACTCCCAAGGGCAGCACTGCGGCATAGAATGTGAGCAGCGAGGCTTGGCAGACCTTGAGAAACCCCCTTGTTTTTACCATAGAAGACCCAGGCCAGTTCAACCGATCCCTTGCCCCCACACAACTAGAGAAAATCGGAGCCATGATCCCTGGGTTACAATGATCAATCTACTCGCGAACCCACTCCAATACTCGCTCACGTCACAATGCCTCTAGGCTACCTGCAGTCTAAAACGCACCACGGATATGCATTACACAGCGATGTTCCTACGACCAGACCAGGAGCTGCAAGCGCATGTAAGCTCCAGCCACTTACTTGATTCTATGCAATAAAACACGAAACTTGCGCGCTTTACATTCCCGAACCCTTGTGATCGACTTCTTGTGTGAAATAAAATATGCACTTACAGCACAGAAAAGTTATACCATAAGCAAGGAGCTCTCCCCTTTGCCTCAACGCTTTGCTGCTGGCCACCTATATAACGCAATTCTGGGTGCCATCCGTTAGCGCTGGTTGAGCACATCTACTACGCTACACGTTCTATACGGAAATCTAGAATCATCTCTGCGCACACAAGGGATGCCGACGTCAACCTCCAGTCAACTACCATTCCAGATCGGCGGTATATGGTCGAGTGAGGCTATCTCTGCCTTCAGCAATCTTTGCATTAAGAATGCAGTTACAAACGTCTTCGATTTTGAACAGACACGAGAGGTGCCGCCAGGTTGGGCGGTCTCGCTCAACTTCGGGTTTAACGCACTAATCGGTGATGGCGACAAGTTCAGCATCAACCTTCCCGGCCCTTTTGGCAGTAAAAAGGAAGCCAAAGCTGCAGCTGCTGGAGAAGGGCTCAAGATACTGACTGAGGCTGTAATAAAGAAAAACAAGGAGAGCATAGGTAAGGAGACCGAGAGCAACGGCGATGGCACGGAAAATGAGAATTGGGTCAGTCTACTCGGAGGTAAGTAGTTTTATCATCCCAATGCACGTGTTACACTAATTTCACACTTACGGTTTTCACGGAGCAGAGTATTGCCAGGGTACACGCAAGCCTATGCCCATATTCCAAGAATTTAGACTGGGTTCAAGTCATTCGATGGAAGTCACAATACATGATCGCCCGAGCGAGCCATTTGGGTGCCGCAACAGCCTTTTCAGTAGCAAGAAGGCGGCCAGGATGCATGCGGCACGTGAAGCAGTCATATGGCTTCGAGAGACTGGGAAGATTCCAAGAAAGAGTTGTCTGTCGGTGGACACGACCGCTATTGAAGCAGGTACTATCCAACTCGGAAGTCAAAACTCTGTTGCTCGAGAAGTCACAAAAGCCAGTCAATCTCTCTCGGAAACCCACACAACTGGGCTTGAGACTTGCTTAGATTTATGCGACCGGGATGGATCGAGTCTTGGGGAACAAATAATGGGTAAGTGTATTTATCGCATCCATAGAATTTTCCCGCACGCATTCTGAGCTTCTAAATACACCGAGTTATCGAGCTCACTGAATGAAGTCCTTTGTCGGAAGCTTGGATGCGCTCAGCCTACCTACAAACTTACCTCCGACCCACGTATCCCAAGTATGTGGTCCGGTGCTGCGTACTTCACAAATGACCCGGATGTCGCGCTTCCGATCCAACCAATTGGTGAAATTAAGATGATATTTGGCAAAAAGAAGGCAAAGCAAGAGGTCTCCAGGGGGGTACTTATGCGGCTTCAAGAGTTGTTGGCCAAGAGGCAGGAAGAATTCAGCATTGCGTCGGGGGGCTCCATGGCTTCTTTAGAGCTTTGAACAATTGGGGTAAGAATTTGTATTGCCTACCTCGACTCTGTTGCGTTGGCTTGATACTATTAGTGCGACGTATGGTCAATGAAGCTGCTTCTGTCATTCATTTGATATCAGAATTACACGGCTATTAGCCGACACTAGATTCACTGCGGCGCCGTACTTTCTATGGTTTGGCATTGAGCCACTAACTGTTATTTTCAAGTCAACTTCTATAAATTACTGGGCCTGTTGATAATTTGCAAGAGTCGAAGCTTTACATTGCTAGCTGTCGCAGAAGTCAATTACGAGCGGTAACGCTTTACTGAAACCTTCATTAACAGCAGAACACAGCTTCAAATTACGCTACGAAGACATCATGTATCCCTTGATGAGCGATCAAAACTCAAACTAAGCAAATATTCGAAAAGCTCCGGTGAACCTTTGGGGAGGCCCTCGAGAACACCTACGTCAGCCATTTCGATGGGAAATAGGGTTGCAGAAGCTAGATTTCCGTCCAAAAAAGCCGTGAGAGCAGGTTCAACAGCTTTGCTGAGCTCCTTGAGAACTGGACCCTGCTGTTGATACACCAGATCTGAAAATCTTCTGAATCTCTGCTCAGTAATAGATACTAGCCTATGTGGATTCAGCCCTTCTCTCTCAAAGAAGTTGAGTTCCAATACTCACATGTAATCAGAGATAGTAAGTTCCGAATACGATGGCCCACATGGAAGTAGTGCAAGGACCCCAAATCCGTACGTCTCGATCAATACTCGCAGTACCTTTGCCAGTCTCCGCAATTGAGAAAGCTTCCCACGGACTCTGCGGAACTCGGATGATCCTCTCTTCAGATCCGGCCTGATCTTGTATAACAGGCCCTCTGTCAATGCGGCCTCCTGCATCACGGCAGGATTTCCCGCCTGAGCCCTGTGTCCCGTCCCAAACGTCGACAAAGTTTCCACTATCATGTCATTATCCTGACGAAGGTCTTTTAGCTCTGTCTCGAATAGTTTGACAACGTGATAACGCCTCGCGAGCACACATAGAGATTCTTGGCTGTCCAGACGACAAATTTCTTTGAGTCTTTCCGTGGGACACAAGTTGGATCCAAGGTTGTGGATAGGGGCACTCGGTATATTTCTGGCAGTCCGAAGGTTTGCTTTGAACTCAATGAGCGATTGGCAACTACCCATGGCCAAGTACAACAGACGTAGCGGTCCCACCTGCGAGAGATCCGGGCTCAAGTAGTCGATCCTAGAATCGTCCAAGAGGGCTTCGAGGTCGCCACGAATAGAGTTTGGAAATCTGTGCAATTTCTCCAGCTCTTCGTGAAGAAGGCTATAGTGCAGGGAGATGGTACGCGGTCTCCCGCGATGATGCTGTGAGTTCTTTCTCTTTCCAGGTATTACTGCTCTGTGTGGATCCGCAGATGTGCTTGAAGACCCTTGGTGAGGATCAGCCACCCCTGTACTGCTAACCTGAATTTCCTGTTCCGAGATCTCAACCAAGCTATGAAGGTTAGCCATCGGTGTGTGGCCGCCAATGTCTCTGGTAGTATTTGGATTGAAGTTGGGAATGCCTGTATCCTGCACATGGGCTTTAAGAAGGTTAGTGACGGTCAAAGGCTCCTGATACATACAACTTACACTGAACTTCGCCAATCAAGGCAAGATCGAGTTCTGTTTGCATTCCTTGGAACGACAGAAAGTCTGGAGCGATATTTGAGAGCATGTCATGCTGAATTTCGTCGGCCCACTGGATGTTCAAAAAATCCAAAGAAGTAGTTGGATCCCAACTTTGGTTCTCTGCAGTGAGGCTCGGCACCCAGTCGGGTATGCTGAATTGGATATCGTTTTGTCTTGCTGAGACTGCAGAGATTCTCTCATCAGCTGTTGACAGGCGATTTCCCGTCAAGTCCGCGACAAGGTTGTCTATTCTGCGCAAAATCTTGAGAACCTGTCCACGAGCATTCGAAGCGCTCTCGTTTCGTTTCTCCAGATCGAGCCAGGCAGCTCCAATGATGGCACACAATGTATTGGACAGAACCGTCGAGGAAGGGTTTTCGTGTTGTTGCCGAACGCTTGGGACAATGTACTTGTCTATTCCCAATGTCTCGCACACCTTCGCACGTTCTCGTTTGCTGTTAGACCAATGGTTCCGGGCGCCTATGTCCCCTATCAAGCTTAGAAGTCTATCGATCAAGATGTAAGTAGTGGGACCTACTCTTGGTACCGTTCTCCACGATGATGGTGTTGTGGGTCTCCACCATATCCATAACACACAACCCAACTCTAGCTAGGCCTCTGTTGCCGTCATGAGAAACGGTGTCTTCGTCGCTTCTGTGCGCTGCTTGGAGAGCGGAATGAAGGAGCTCAACGTTCACGAATTCAAAATCGATCTTTGCTTGCACAATTTCTGATGCCATGACTCTGACAACTCACAAATTGGTCGTGTAGTATTAGGAGGCTAACATCATTTCGATCCCACCTTGTGATATCCCTGGACTTTCTGTGACGCAATGAGGATCCATGCCGTGCGAGCAATGGAAGACATGAAAATTTAGCAGTTGCCACACGGCAAAGCGCTATTGGTCGCCATTCCCTGCCACTGGAACTGAGCACCACAATTTGAAGCGGAACTTGCAGCTTTACTGCAAGGGATTTATAGAGGTGCGAAAGAAAGAGTGATTATCAGAGCAATGCCGAAACGTACCAAGCGTTGCATCGAGGTGATTCACTGCCTGTATTGCTGATTGTGGGACCTCGTAGGGCCAAATGACGAAAAGGTGCGAAATAAGTTTCCCTTTTTATGATTGTTCCTGTGAATTCCATATGACCGTGAAGGTGTGGAAAGCTTTAAGTGGACAGTTTGCTTTCTTCCACGCAATACGCATAAAGCAGGTCAGATTTGATGCGAACAGCCTCCTCTGCTCATCCACAAGCCCTTCTCTCGCGCTCCAGTAGTGTATGTTGATTAGCTCATTATTACGACTACAGCGCTTGTGCTTTTCTGATTGGCATGCAGCAACGTCAGCGCTAACCTGGAATGTGATGTTGCGATTTGTGTCGAACATAACCCTTCGAAAAAGGAATAGCGCATGGGTGCCAAGACTAAGTAAATTCTATGTTACATCAATTTCGTTTCTTCCTGCATTCCTCTCGATCTCCGTCTAACTATCCTCGTCTCGCGCACCTTCAGCAATCTCGTACCTTTCCACACAAGCGTACATATACCCGCCACCCAATCAGGATATCTGCCCAAACAAGATGCGACCGATCACGCACAGGATTCTCTATCGATGGCATGAGATGCTAGGCCTCCCGCGACAATCACCACCAACGTGGTATCGGGATCGACTTTGGGAGGAGCTTCGAGAACGCTACACTGCAACAACGCGCTGGCAGAGGCTTAGCGAGACATCGGACGTCTTCTTCTCGATCAGTCGAGCTCAGCATGACGGGTTTCCAGTGAGAAGGTTGCCGCCTCTTGCTTCCCCACACCACGCGGCCATATACGGTTACATGTTGGCAAAATACACATTACGGTGGCAATTCTACCGAGTGGCTGCATTGCTCTGCCATGCCCCTCATTACGCCTCGGTACGCGAGGTTGTGAACCCAAGCAAAGATCGTAAGCTTGAAGAGGTTGCGTCTCGCCACCAGATTGACCCAGTCGCATTCAAGCGCGTCGGCGGTAAGCTGCGACGCTTTTGGCCTCTTTTACCATAGGTATTGCTTTTAAAAACTGTCAGACCCAGCTGCGGGGCTATTCAGGTCATACAACAGACCAGAGCCTTACGTTATGGGTGGCGATAGGTGAACGACTACTCACTTGAAGGATCGGAGGCATAAGGGAGTAAGTACCATTCAGTCAGGAGATCGGTATTTGAAGATAAAAAGGTCGTGTTAATCATTCTATAGTACTAAAACATACTATTAGCCCAGCCAGTTGAGAAGTATATAAGTACGAGCTATTTACCAACTTTGCTCGTCATCTTCATCAACTTTCAGACTCCTCAAGATCAACTTCCACAATCTTTCACTCACAACCCTTCGCGAGGACACAGGAGACACCCTTATTATGCCTCATCAAGCCAAAAACGAAGCGGGCACCCAGATCAGCCCGACAGCGGACCACTGCTCGAACCAACCGCCGAACATCGACCAAAGCCATTCTGCCGACAGAAGGGCAAAAGTCATTGGCATTTACGGAATTCCTGGATCTGGGAAGACGCTCCTGCTGAACCAGCTGAAGCAAGAAATGAACGAAGAGAACTTCTCATTTTTTGAGGGATCTGAGGTCATCGCGTCATTTGTTCCGGGCGGTCTGGAAGCTTTTCAGAAACTGCATGAAGAACATAAAACACATTTTCGGCAGCTTGCTGCCGAGAGTATCGGGAAAGAATGCACCATCAGCGGGAAGTCTGCAGTCGTTACGGGACACCTCATGTTCTGGCCGGAAGAAGAAGAGAACGGACAGATGGTCTACACCTCGAATGACTTGGCCGTGTTCACACACATACTCTATTTGAACGTCCCTGCCGCGGTCATTGAACAACGCCATCGAGACGATACGAAACGCTCTCGTCCATCTGCAACGACAGCTCATCTGACCAAATGGCAGGAGACGGAAAAGGATCAACTACGCCTGCTCTGTCGCGACCACGGCATTCTGTTCTCGCTTCTCACCCCTGGTCCATCTTTGCTAGCTAAAGTTTCTGTTCTGCTACGAGATTTCCATGTCCACACTGAAACGTACAACCTATCTTGCGCTGAGAACAGGTTGGACGAGATCCTTACCCCTCACCGAGACCGATGGGAGACGATCCTGGTCATTGATGCTGATCGGACATTGGCAGTGGATGATACTGGTGCATTGTTCTGGACCCAATTTCACGCGCCTCAGCAGTGCACGGGCGAAGTCTCTCCGCTAAAATCTCTTTTCAGCAGCCCACTGCGCTACTCATACGATGCCTTCCGACAGGCCACGTTGCTGTACGAAGAAGCCGCGGATGACAAAGAGTATGAAACTCTCTGCTCAGATGTAGCGTCAGCGGTCACCATGTACCCAGAGTTCGTGTCTCTGTTGCGGCAGGCAGCACAGCAAGAGCATATCGGTGTCGTAGTTGTCAGTTGTGGGCTTCGTCGTGTATGGGATAAAGTACTGGAAAGAGAAGGATCATCAAGAATAGTCAGGGTTATCGCTGGAGGGCGGATTGCGGACGGACTTGTGGTCACCGCAGCAGTCAAAGCTGCTATAGTTTCTCGTTTGCAGGACCGCTACCAGGTGTATGTTTGGGCGTTTGGAGACAGCCCACTGGACTTGGAAATGCTGAAGAAAGCAGATCAGGCGGTTGTTGTGGTGGGCGACGAGAGCTCCAGGAGCAAGAGCATGGACGATGCGTTATCCGTTGCTATCAATCAAGGTGGTCTTCAAGCCCGCCAAGTATTGTTGCCCAGAAGCGTATCGCCACGCCTTGACGCTTCAACACTCCCCGTGGCTCAGCTCACCAAGGACGACCTCATCAGCTCCATCTTCCGCCGCCGCAATCGATCCAGTGGCTTCTCAATCTTCCTTGCAACGGAAAAGAATGCAGCGAAACTACTCGCGACACCTATGCGCGACTCAGCTATTGCCGGCCCTGCTTTGAGGAAAGCACATCATCGCGCTGGCGCGTATCTGGCCATCGAATTCCTAACCAGTGTGATTGGTGTCGAAGAGTGTCGCATCTCGCATGTCCTGGGGCACCCTACCACAGGTTACCAACTTCGGCATGAACCACAGACGACAATCGTAGCCGCCATGCGAGCCGGAGAACCAATGGCAAGTGGAGTTAACGAGGTATTCCCGCTAGCCATGTTTGTCCATGCCAGCGGCCCAGAGAACATCAAGATCCACCACTTGCAAGGACAACTCCAGGTTTTGCTGGTGGATTCGGTCATCAATAGCGGCAAGACAATCCTTGAATTCGTGCAAGCGATTCGCAAGCTCGATTCCCACATTCGTATCGTCGTTGTAGCCGGTGTAGTCCAGGCCCAATGCACTTCTCCAAGCAGCACATTCTACAAGACGCTTATCAATCATGATAATGTCAGTCTTGTTGCGCTTCGACTTTCAGATACGAAGTTCATTGGCAGCGGCGGCACTGATACTGGCAACCGTCTGTTCAACACAACACATCTGCCATGAGTTATTCTCGGAGCTGGATTTGCGCTGGGTGCAAATGTGTTTGGATTCAATCTTCCTATTGTGTGAGAAAGGCCACTTTTTTTTTTTCTTCTTTGTCTTTCGAAGGCTTGCCATGAGAGGCTGAATATCAATTAATCTTCGGAAAAATTGATGGGAGGTGAACGCAATCGCTAGATTATCCATGCTTTATTGTCTTTGTTCTGTTGATTCTTCTATTCGCCTCGGTTATAGTTTCAGATATCTATAGCCAATGTCACTCATTGAGAAAAACAATCGAGTTTCGATCAACAGTTTTGTGTACTGGTTCCCATTCTGTGGCTTTCGTGATCACACACCACCGAAATCTGTGCGGGGTCGTGATGTATGATGTAATTTGCGCTTGATCGGTCAAAAGTGAACGAGTGTTGAGCCTGAGGTCGTCTCAGAATGAACTATTAAGCTAATAAACCTATCTGGTCACATACGACAGAGATGGTTAGGCTCGTTTTTCATTAAACTCAGCACGCATTATAGTGAGCTACTATTTAGAATTGCTGACATTGTCTACTCTTTTTTGATACTACTAGCAGCCCCGGATCCTATCCTCTAGGAAGGCCGTATCTTACCACCCAAGGTCCGACCTAAGGAGCTCTTCGTCCGCTTCAGCCCTAAAGATAACACGAGCGTTAGCTACATCATTCGGGTTCCTCAGGATCTGTAGCGCATTAGCCCCTTCGTAGCTTCTGTTCTCTAGTGCTATCTGCAGCCGGGGACGGGAATCTCAGGTCTTACACTCGACGTTTGCATTGATGAGATCGAGCTTTTCAGTGCAGAAGTGGAGTTGGACAGCATTTAGTTTTAAGGCTGGTTACATAGCTCATGCGTGCTGGGGCGTATACGCCGATGGCTTGCTAAGTATAGATATTAGTGGTCCTCCTTGGAACATGTTTGCATGCATGTTGTTGATTTATAGCTGTAAGCTTGGATCTCTGCACGTCAGCTTCACAAAGCCCGCTACCCTCTTGTACATTTACATTTGTTTGACACGCTCTCTCACTTTCATCTGCGTTTCTCCAAACATCTGTCGCGCCGGAATGCCGTTTAATCTCGTCATCGCTCACATCGTCTTGCTGCGTCAGCGCCTTATTATTTTCGGTAAACCCAGCATATTAATAATATCACTCCAAATGAGTTCGTGTGATAACTTGGCCGCGATTAACGTGTAAGGTCGACACTCCAACGGTCGCGTATATGTTCCCACCATCTTTATCCGCAGACATTGGAAGGTCGGGAAAGCCAAATTAGTGTTTAAAAACACAGTTAATAGTGGTACCCAGGGTTGGGTTAGTTTATCACATGGTAATTCTTTAGGAAGCGCTGGGTTGGGGTTAATTTATTTTTAGTAACCGCTCCTCCTGTGGTGCAGGAGCTGAGTGCATCACGTGAACAAATAATGAAGCTAGCCATGTACACTTAAAAAAAGATATTCGAAAGCAACTCCTTCAGCGGCAGACTTCTAATATTCACCAAATCGCCTACGAACGGTGCAGATGGTAGCCACTGGAAACGAAGAAAATCGAAAAGAAGGTTGTTACAATAAAGCATAGGTATCAAGGCTTTTTGGGGAGCCCGTTCAGGTGGGGATTGATCAGCTGGTCTCGTGGAAGGAAGCTGCGGAAACAGATGGCAGAGATAATTTGTCGGACAATTGCATAGGAAACTGCGATGAAGAGTAACAAGAGGGGACAAGCGACCGGAAAATTAACGAAATGTGTTTGCACGTGAATTTTTTCATTCAACTTTCACCGGAGCAACGGAAGTTCGCACTTGCCTGGCGATATAGTTTCTAATCTTACATGCACTCTTACTTAGTATCGCTCGATTTGTTCCAGCTTATCGCACCCAGAGTTTAGTAGCTTACGGAATGCGGAAGTGCGGGGAGTAGTGGACCAAATACTTTGCCTTTTCCCGGATCACTCGCGGAACAAGGAGCCACCTTATTGCTTTGATGAAAAAGACAAATCGAAGAATATAGTTTAGCTTGACCGAGCTGCCACGTCAGAAGGCTAATGGCTTTTAATGAAGCAGCGTCTGACTCCAAGTGCACGTTGAATCGGATTCTCACGGATTCAGTACTCTGCCTTCGCATGTGCCAGCTCTAATCGCCAATCAAGCTTGACAATGGTGCATCTGAGGGCACACAGATAAGACAGATGCGACGATCGTATCGTTGGTAGCAATCTCAAGACAGCTTCGTGTAATAGGAGCATGTCCTGTTCCCTCGGCCATTGTTAACATCTGTCTAGACCAGCATCTTACATGCCAATTTCTTCGCAATGCCACGACGCAAGAAGCCGAGATTTACCGACGCTTGTGAGTGCTGCTCACCAGGAGCGCAGACCCCGGGTGGACCCCGAACGAGCCCGCAACAACGTCTTCTGAGTCGCTTTTACGAGCCACTTGTCCTTCTCCGCGCCCTGGGCCAAACGAGAGGCGAGCGCATCTCTCGGTTAGCACGTAGGAAGCCGGCCGATCTCTCGAATTGCCAGCTACGTAGGACTCTCTTTAACTGCTTAGCGTACACCTACGACTACGAAAAGGGTGGTGATACGGTCACATCGATCGCGTTGGAGGGAAAACTACAAGGTCCGGTTTTTTGGATCAGCGCAAACAAGAATCTGTGTCAAAGGGTGACAGACTTCCTAGATAGAACTTTGGGGAAGCTAAAGGATGCGGCTCAAGCCCCAGAAAAAGATGCATCCGAAGAGGCTCGAGCACTATCCAGGGACTTCGTTCTCTTTGCCCGAAGCCGGGTTAAAAAGTACTGGTCATGCCTGGCTCGGTGCCTGCAGAGTTGTTTCACCTTGATATCTAGGCAAGGTCTTGACAACGGTATGTTCAAAGCCTGATTGGCCATTGGTGATGAACTAACGAAACAAGATCAAGAGCTCTTTGTCTGGCTTGAACTTTTTAAGTTCGATACTGCGGACCCATCCCTGCTTTGTCAGTCGTGCTACGAAGCACGGAAAGCACCTTAGATAAGACAGCTTGGGGTTTGGAGCTAGAAGTACCTCTACTGCAACGATAAAAATCTACGATCGAATCCGTTCGAGCAGGCGAAACACTACATAGGACGGTCAGGCTTCCACTTTCATGCTACGATATACTTAATTGATGCCACTAGAAGACTGCCCTACCTTTTCGAGGGCTACGAAATCCGCTGTGTGAAAACGCCACCGCCCTCACAGCATCCGCCGCCGACAGATGCCAAGACAAATTTCGACAGCATCGTCGTTCGCATGCTTCCATCCAACGCAAAGAGCGAAGTTGCTTGCTATCAGGTGATGCTCGCTCATATGTCTGAGCAATTCGGACTGTATTCTCGTTTTATGTCGTTCTACAAAGATCGGAACTTCTTACCACGCGTCCATTGCGATATTAACCTCCTTGAGCATTTTTACACCAAGCGATTGCCCTTTATCGACTCAGACCGGTATATCGGCTGCAGCAAGCCCGCCTGTTACTGCTGTCTGCTCTAAATACGAAACCACCCAGGGTGTTTTGTTGAACCTGCATCCCACCAGAAGATCTACTTGAACTGGCGGCCACCGGATCTAGATCTCGAAGACAAGGAAAAGGCGCGAACCCACCAACATGACATACTGAACTCGATCATACCGATACTGAGAAAGGAAGCCCTGCATCAAATATCAGAGCGTGGTAGTCCGGTCGAATGGCACACAGACTCAACGACAGGTATCACAGCATCGGACAACCCTCTCCAGGACTCACTCACGGCCCTGAGACAAGGGAAGGAGATATGAGGACGATCACATGAATACTAAACGTACCTTGTATTCGCTGGTGCTAGCCGTCTTTAGTGGGACTTAAGACACTCTGTTACATGTATCGTCCGGTTGATGAGAGGCAGGCCGCAGATTGAATTCACTCCTCATTTCTAATGGTGCCTTTTATTTCAAGTGATGTTGGATTTTGGTGAGTAGAGAATGAATTGGTAGATGCCATTGAAGAGTAGAGTTAGTGGTGGGGGAAAGTCCCCTTAAGCTACAGTTCTTGATCGGTACGTAGCGGGTAAGGCAAAAAAGCATGAAGGTCAATAATCAAATATTTCGATAAATGCATAAGCCTTAATGAAAAGGCTCAATCGTACCCCAAGATATATGGGAGGATCTGATTGAATTAGGATGGTCTATTCGGGCTACGATTTCTTCTATGGGGACAAGGAAGTTGCCCGTACATTTCCACGCCTTTCAGTCATTGTTCCATTGTCCCACTTCTCAGCCCAACTCTTTTTAGTGGTCTTACGGCAGCTATACCGCTCCACCAGTTCTACCCTAGCCGGACAGCCATGCATTCGACTCCAGAAACCGAATTACCGCCTTGACTACCCGCAAATCCGGCATTTACCGCTCCTTTAGCCCGTCGGCCGGTTTCCCAGTCCACCAGTCCTGATTTCTGCTCCACCCTCCAAGCATGCATGAAAGATCTCCCCGTCTTTCGCCTGAAATACCCACCAATTCCCTGCGAGACTGCTGCTATTGCGGAGAAACTACTAAGACCTGTATTTAATTATAAACAGCCCTCTTTCCCATTCTCTCCCGCTTTCATTGGATTCTGTTCAGAGCGTGCGCAGGCGGTTCGAGAGACATCAAAATTCTACCACACTCCGTTCCTGTTCCTCGCCTGTAATTAACAAGGCACATTTTGCTTAACTGCGAAACTGTCACTTTCGAATAAAAACATAAAACTGGCACGTCGGGCTTGCTCTAATGATCTCAACCATCCTTACCTGTCCAGGAGCCATAGTGTTGTTCAAGGTTTCTGTCAACTACAGCGTATGGAACCTTTACATGTCCGCCAGTACACAAGGCAAAAGGGAACATGATTTCATCTACGTGAACAAGCGATCATTATTGCCTCCATACCGGCAAATTGAATACGGTAGCCTAGATATCATAGATATCAGGCTTGTGCATGTCCCTTCGCATATTCTCAAATAGGGAGATTGCCGGAAATGCCGAACGGAAATGATTTTACAGGAACCGCCGCTCGAACTGCTTCTGCAACGAATAGAAAGATATGTCTGAGATGCGTTGATCACAACTGCCGCTGCTTTCTAGATGCTGGCACAAGCCGCTAAGTAGGCGGAAGGTGTTACTGCACCCCCTACACTCGAACGGAAACGCCCGACCATAGGCTTGCTGAATGTCGATGCCACGGCGGAAGTCCTGGAAAAAGTCCGGGTTGATAAAGTGACGCAAATTGTTGCATTTGGAAATAAGCGCGTAGTTGATGTCATAAAGGCGGCAGCCGGAAAAACAGTGCCCAGACTCGAGGTGGAGAATCATGTGAGACATGCGAATGAACTTGCGGTAACAGCCCCAGCACTCGATCCTAGGAACCTTATGTGTGATCATATGCTGATCGAGGTTGTTCTGGTTGATGCAGTGCTTGTCGCACTTGCGGCACGCGACAACGGCAGTTAAGTGCGCTTTGTATGAGCGATAGGTGACGAACCATGCATCACAGCCATAACACCTGTACGGAGAGCAACCAGCCGTAGTGTAGTGATCCCTAAGCTCGTCCCAGTCTTCACCATCGAATCCGCAGTCGCCGCAAAGGTTGTGAGCATAGGACGTATTCCAATGGTCCTGACGCGCGCTAGCCGAAACGAAATCGCGATTGCAACGCTCGCAGTGGATATGCTTGGACGAGTGAATGTAGTGATCCCGAATGTTCCGAAACCACCGATCACATTTGTCGCAGTAGTCCCTGGAGCCTGTTAAGCGCACCGCTTTGCAATGTAGGCTCTGAACTTACATGATAAGGATATGGCTCTCTAGCCGTCTGTTGTTCTGTAGTCATAACTGGACAAACAGGGCGAGAAAACCCTGGGTATTTGTAATTTTTACGAAGCGCTGCGGCGCAGCAGGCGAGGGGCGCGGAGGTGCAGGCGCTGCCAAGACTGGGTTACGTGTACCAAGTGACTGAGCTTGGTGCGATCGCCGCGAAATCCTCTTGCACGCGTCCACGGCTGGTAGTGTCTAACAGAGACGTTTATCTGATGGATGCTCCAGCGCAGAGGTAATTAGTGGTCTCCTGGGATGTGCCTCTGCGGGCTGTTGGGATGCGGCTTTGACACGATCTAAAATTTCATCTACACGTCAACCACGACTGTCCATTCAGGAAGGTCGATCAAGGAGGACTGGAGCACAAAAAAATTTAACACCAAATAGGGTACTCAATACCTGTTCCGCAATTTATAGAGACAGGCCGCTCCTGGAATAGGAGTTCCGCCGTATCACCGATAGAAATACATTGCCTTAGTGCAACCGTAACGCCAAACGGAGAACTTGGTCTGCGACAGCATGTTGATAATCTTCCAACCGCCAGCGCATAGACGCAATCCGTACAGGTAGTCAGTCCAGTATGAGGCCAGATAACTGAAACGAGGACTATTCTCAATAGCTAATTTATAACTAACTAGGTCTTAGGATTCGCGTATATATCTTGTTTGTGGGATTTGCCGCCAAGCACCGTCACCGCCATTTAGGCAGCAGCGCTCAGCAAGAGGTGCGCTATCAGCTCCAACTAATCACTCTCTCTCTCTCTCTCTCTTTCTCTCTTCACCTATCATTCAGTGAAGCCCAAAGGAATAAAGGAAGACAAGTCATGAGCTCAGCCAAGGACAGGAAATCAGACACCAAGCGATCTCTACTGGATATCCATGACGGAAGTGCTTCTACCTTGGTTGCGCATCTGTTACAGGTACAGAATCATGCACAGTCCCGGGAGGAGACCAAGAAACAAGCCTCGAAGCTACGTTTCTTAGACATATCGTCTACCTTTCAAGATGGGGAAAGAAAAATGCAGAATGGAAGCCATGTTGCTGCGCCACCTGCATCACCAAAACAAAACCCCATAGACCTACCTGTTCGCACACTGGATCTCACTAGACGTGAGAAAGTCACAGGCCATCCTTACATGGCCGTTTCGTGGCGATGGAAATCTGCGGATGAAGGGCAACGGCCACACTCTTCCTTTCAATACAGGATTCGCACGCCTGAAGGAGCCCTTCGCTCTAGCGGGTTTCCAGATTTTTTCTTTGACAGGGTCATCAACGTTGCGAAAGCTCGAGGCATCCGGTACATATGGAATGACAAAGATTGCATTGATCAGCACAACACGTTGGAGAAGAACAAGGACATTCAGGCAATGGACCGAGTCTATCGCAACAGTAAACTTGCCGTTGGTTTGATCGGAGAACGAATTCAGACGAAAAGGGAACTGGAATCTCTTACGGACTTGATCAGTAGATCCTGCTTCCGGCGCAACTCAGAGAACGACCCGAGATTCAACCAAGACATATCTGAGGAACGAATCTCGAGCATCTTCCGTGTTCTGCGAAAGATCCTACACGATAAACGATGGAAAAGAGCATGGATTTTCCAAGAAGATCTTTGTGCTTCGGATCGCATGCTTTATTTGATACCGTGTGATCCTTCACTCCCTAAGGATGGGCGGTTCGACTATGGGAGCGTACCAGGAGAGCTTCAAGTTCCCTCGAAACGTTTCCGACAAACAGCAACAAGATTCCTTCTTGCGCTTGACGCTGCGAAGCGTTCTTATCCACGAGAAATGCTCCATAAAGTGATGCAATACAACATCTGGGATCGGATAGATTCGTCAACAACAACTGGAACATCCGCGACATTCACAAACACCACTGTCAGCATTTTATCCAATCTAGAACGAAAGGGTTGCGAATACCATGACGACAGGATTGCTATTCTGGCCAATTGTTGCAACTATCCCATCGGGTTGGACATCGAACCACTCAAGGTTGGGAAATTTAGCCTGAGCACCGCAATCATGGCCTTGTACTTCTTGAATGGAGAAATCTTCAAAAGTGGACCCCATTACGACGCCACTACCGCCGCAGGAAGGACTAAAACATTGCTTGCAAAGCCTGTACAGAAATGTCTGCGTGCATCTTCTCTACCCCTAGAGATTCCAGGCCCGGCTTACAACCATTCTTTCATGACACACTGTCGATTTCCAGAAGTAGTGCTGACGGACTATGGGATCAAAACATCTGGTTGGGTCTTCGCACTGCGTGGAACCCTGAAGTTCTCGAGTGAGGACCGAAAACGGATAGCAAGAAAGGAGAGACAACTTTTGAAAGGCGAGCGAAAGAAAACAAACCTAAGGAAGACCCAGCAGAGTGTATTATGGTTGCTCATTTACAAGCTCAACGGCCGTGGCTTCGACAAGCTTGCTGGTTTCTTGGTGGAGCATATGAGGAGGGATAAACAAGGCTTGAACACTGCTGCTACAAGCTTCATTAACCGAATGGTTGAAGCCGTGCTTGATGCATATCGAGACCCAAGCAGGCCATTGCTGCTCGGATACCTTGATGGTCAAACGCAACCTTCAGGGATGTTTGTTTCCCCAGCTTCATGCTCTCTGGACGACAGGCCAAGGATGGTCTTCACGAGTTGGTCTAAGAATGGAAGTCGAGAACCGAAGAACTTTGCATCCGTCCAAGTGGAAAGTGAATGCGATGCTATGGGAATCACTAAACTTTCCTGTGTTTCGTGGATCAATGGTGTTTGGGACGTGAGCGGATATCGGAAGAGTGCTTGTACATTCAAATGGCCATTTGAAGTGTGAGACGAAGCTCTTGGACAGCACCACGCAGTGCTACATACTTTTACGACTAGTGAAATTAGGCTTCGCTGTACGATCACAAAATTTGGCATTAGTGAGTTGAGTTGGTTTCATTTCGAAGCGTAGAACGAGGCGGAGAGAGCTGCTGGCCACGGCCGGAATACGAGCTGGGTTTGTATACAGAAGGCGAAACGAACAAAGACAAGTCAAGAGACAGTTGACATAAAGACTAACTAGCATATTGGATTTGTAATGTGAGTAGCTGGGGACTGGAGTGCTCTTGCGGGTTGCCATCAGGGATGGACCGGGGAGACTGAAAATTGCCAAGACTAATGAGACGTAGAGGGAGATTTTAGCAGCAGTAACGTGAGTGTTAAGGTGGCAAGTGAGGCCGAATTAGTAACAGCAAACACACCAGAAAAGCGAAGGCGACGCGGAATAATGAGGACAGGTCAGGAAACCGGTTGTCCACCCTATGAAAGCTACTGTAAGTTGCACAATTTTCCACACTCAAACTCATGGCTGTCTTTGTGTCCGGTTTCAATGCATCAAACCAGAGCCGTGCTTGAATACATTGCTCCACGCTGCCTCTCCGCCTATATGGTCAGTTTTCCTGGAAAAGAATAAGTCCGCCTCACTTTCATGGGCGAAATAGATCATTGCCGACCCGTAGAGATGACTATACGGCTTGCTCAACCAATAGAATTGTATTTTTTTCGACATCGTTCTCTTTTCCAATCTTCTCTTTTGCATCGACATGTGCAGTAGTACACTCGCTTAGACTAGCCAACTTGTTGACATTGTCTAACTTATCAGGATGCCACTGGCAGTCCTGCACCCTCACCCCGCGGAAGGATGTCTCCAGCTATCTTTCGTCTGAGAACACCTCTAAGATTAAATCCTCTAACTTCTTCACAGCCACATCGTCTGCCTGCTTCTCCTCTGTCTCGTTTCCGAAAGAAGATACTTTTCTCTGTTGGCAAGACCTGCTCTCATACCCTGGATTTTGCGGAGCTGAGGGCGGATAGTGTCTCTTATTTTCTTTTTACTCCGATCTATCGAATCGATCTGAGTCGTAAGTTTGTCGTGCACTTTCCTTAGTTTCTCGGTACGGGTTTCGTCATGCAAGACTACCGTGAGTTCAACCGCAGATATGAGCAGTTGTAGAAGTTCGTTCGATGTAAGGGATAGGCGATGCACAGCAGTATGACGAAGACGCGGAATAGACCTGGCCATGTTTTCGAGCGATTGTGTGTCGATGCTGCAAAAAGCGTGCTCCGGCAATTGTGTCACATGGCTTTTCAAAACGCGAATCCATAGTTGTAATTTGCATGCAACTGCATAGTCCCAGCCATTTTCACGGAGCACAGTAGGTAACCACTGGGTAGCGAAATCGAAGCAACATGTTTCAAGCACTGATTGCGTGCTTGTCAAAATTCGGTGCTGGAGGGCTTTAGGTAGTGGACATGGTCGTGACAGGTGATCGGTTTCGTCTTCTTCCAAGATTGCCGTACAAGTAGATGCTTTACCCGACAAGTGTTAGAGGCTGTTTCCAATGTGTATGGAATTGTCTAGAAACATACCACTCTTCGAGCTTCCGTCGAGCTGAAAGGTGGTCCTTTGTTCTGTCCCTTCGGCGTGCTCTGAGGATAGCCGTCGTTCTGTCGTTCCGACACTCACGTGTGCTACGCCCGCCGGAAGGAAATTACGGAAGAGCTCTGGGAATTCTTTACGCGCTTGTGCTTCTGACTCGAACACTCCAGTCCTCAAGAGGTCTCCAAGGATATCAACAACCTTGCCAATGCCAAAACCGCCCACTGAACTTTCGCAGAGTAGCCAATGCTCTTGGACAATGGCCTTGACTTTGCTTGGCTTCCGTACTTGAGCAAGGCCATCTCTGAAGATAGAACGATACACAACGAACACAAGCAAACCTTCAGCTTTTGCTTTCGAGTTCATGATGATGGCTAGAGAGAGTTGTCCACAAAAAACGCCTAGGCGCAAAGTAGGTAGCTGAACACTTCTGATTGCCGAATGGGATTCTTCAGGGTAGGTCTGGGCGCTTGTGGTGAACAAAGCTGATCGGCCACTCGTACTCCTAGACTTGGAGATATTCTTGTTACAGATTGGTAGTGTGCAGTCAGAGCACCACTGGTAGTAGGTGGATGGCAACCTGAACGAAGACGAGAAGTGAACAGAGTGGCGGCCTGGTCTCGCTTAGATGGAGACTTTGAACCTGCGTTCCGTCTTGGCAAAGGCTCCGTTTGACAGCCGCGAGGTTACCCGCTCGCCGAAATGCATCCGATCATACTTTACTGAAACCCATGGAAGACATCTCTGCATAGCTAAACATTTAACCTGCCTGCTCTTGGGCTCCTTGTAGATTAAGCTAGTCTTTCTGAGGAAATTATTGAGGCGCAGAATAGCACCTTGTACAAGCGATTCATAGACAAAGTCGAATTATAAGCTCAGCATCTCGCAAGACACGAGAAACTGTGCGGATGCGCTACTATAGTGTTCGGTAGCTTCATCGCCATTACTCGTAGTGATTGCAGTGTGTGCGTAATGTGCTGATCGAATAGACGGCGGCGCTGCCACACTTATCTACTTCGGGGACCGTTACTTCACGTGATACATCCAGCTCCTGCACCACAGGAATTGGGTGCATTACGTAAACAACGAATAAAGTTGACTATGTACACTCAAATAGATAGCCGAAGTGATTAGAAGCTGCAACTTCAACGACAGAACTTTGATGTCCTTCTATCTCCCGCGCACAGCCTAGATGACAGCTAATGAAAGCGGAGATAATTGGAAGAAGAGCTGTTTGCAATAAGGCATAACCAGGTCTTGAGATTTTCAACGTTACATCACGGTATCAACTCATATGTCAATACAATTGATGGAATTTGCGCTTGATCGGTCGAATAATTGATGAATTGAGTGTATTGCTTGTTGTTCCCATCTACTTGTTGAGCTGCCTACAGCGAAAACCAGAACACGTCCTATCCTGCGGTCATGCGGTCTGTGATACCTGCGTGCGGATTTTTGGCAAACGTCTATCAAGCCGAGAGTACTACTATCGCGTATCATTTTTCATCTTCTGCGGACATGTGGCTTTGCTGTTGGTGAAACAGGTGCCTCCAACGACCTTCGCCCGGGCACTCACCATTGATGGCGGAGACGTAAGCGGAGCTTTTCTCATTGGAAGCTCTGAAGGCCATTGAGCATGCAATGAAACATCCATAGCTCATTCAGGATGAGTTCGACTACGTGATCGGCACAAGCTCGGGTGAGTAAGCCCTTCGACATGATGCGGGTTTTCTAACTCAAAGCAAGTAGCCTTATTGTTCTCCTGCTGTTCCTCGGGCGAAAGACGACGAACTTCTGCATAAACAATTCGATGTACTTGCCCGACAAATCTTCAAGAAGAGGTTAAACCGCGGGAGGATGGCGTGGGGAAGAATTTAAAGCATTCTTGCCTTTTGCTTGACAGACAGCACATATGATGCGGGGCAGCTGAAAGATTGCCTACGGGAAACCTACGGCACAACTAAGAGGTTGTTCGGCAGCCGCGACTCCTCGCTATTAGGTGCAAAGGTTGCCGTGACGGCTACGACGGTTAGATCTTCAAACCTATGCATATTCTGGAATTACAATGGTACAAGAAATCAAGGGGAGGACTGCAGTGAGTACAACAATCACACAGTTGAAAGTAGAACTCGGGCCTAACCAAACCCAGGGTACAATCATATCAGGTCTCTAGAGTTCAGAAAGGAGATCTCGCTTTGCGACGCGTAAGTCCGACATTTTGCCTTAGGTCAGTCTTTCTAAGTACCTGCAGAGCACAAGCAGCATCCGCGGCGCCCGTATGAGTGCGCATTTATTTTGCCTGACCCAGAGCCTTGGAAAAGCTAACGTACTTAATATGCTTCCCATGAAGTTCGTTGACGGCATCGACTGCCATTTTCAGGACGGAGGGGTCGGGAAGCACAACAATCCAGTCAGCTCCGCTGTCTCAGAGGTCAGGAGTACCTGGAATGTTGGTGTGGATGTGCTTGTTTCGATCGGCACCGGCTACGTACCTGACAAAAATGCACCGACAGACTCTCGATACAGGGTGCTAGACACCTCCATCCCGCGGTGCTTTAGGTCGTGGTAGTCTTCAAGGAACGATCAGAAGATTTGGAACAACTTTTACAGACATCTTGGGAGGAAGGAGAGGCAAAATCACTTTTGTATTAATGTCCCTCTAGACCACGCGCCGGATTTGGATGCTATTCGAGTCGATGCCCGATATTCGAGCGGCCGAGGTTCGCCTTTTACAGATCATTGACATCCAAAGCATCCACCAATCTCTACTCTCTTCAGCATTTTCCTTCGAGCTAGACGAGCTGCCTATAGTTGACGGCACGCTTCTTGAACGCCGTGGCTCAATTCGATGCCGAAGCCCTAACAGCCAAGCACTTATAGAAGCGCTGATTTCCGACTTCCCCCATGCGCGTTTCCAAACCCAGTCAAATTAGACGTTGGCATTTGTGCGGGATGCCGTTAGATGTCAAAAATGCAAAATCCACAGGATTGGAGTCCAATTTCGAGTTGACTCGACTGATCAAGCCGTCGTATTGCGTCTAAAGTTCAGCGGCCAATTTTAGCGACAAAATAAGCGGATTTCCAAACTCGATGTCGTGATTCGTGGCATGACAAGGATTGTACAGCGCTTTCGGAAGAGCAGATCATCTATTGCCCATTCGAGAATGCAAATACTCTGCTGAAAGAACAGGCCAGAGGAAGAGAAAAGCTTCGGTCTTGTCGATAGATCATCGATGAATATTATTGTCAGCAATCACCGCCATTGCAATGCCTTCTGCCGTCATTATTTGATCTTCTTCTACAACTATCATCATTTGCGCTTCCACTACACTTTTCATACTATTCAACGTTGCACCACCAACTGGTAGGAGATAATACTAAGGTTAACACCATCATGTATTCATTGCAGTTCTTTAGCAATATTCAATCAAGCAGCAGTGCATTCAATTCCAGTGTTCAACAACAACAAAGGGCTAGAGTATGTACCATAGCAAGCACAAGCTCGAATTAAAAGGACCCGCGTTGAGCTAAGAGCGAGGAAAAGTAGGCGATAACGCCACCAGAGCTGTCGGTAGCCGGGCAAAATTTCATAGTACTCGATGTAGTTACGATAGTACTCTTCAGGGTTCGAAGTATAGGCAGTCTGTTTACTCTCATCGTTTTTTTTTTTTTTCTCGACAAAGAAGAAGCCACCTAGGTCTGGACATAAGACAGAGGAAAAGGCGGTTGGAGAGGTGGGCCAGGTTGCAGCGTGGCAAATTTAGTGTCAACAGTCCTTTGCGGTTTGCGCATAGCGAGATGCGCCATCGACCGGCAGATCGGGCGTCGACCACCAAGAAGTCGCCGACAAAAGTCAATGTGAAAAGAGACGACTAACAACAAGGGAAAGAGGAAGCAGCGATGACGTGATCCAGAACGCGAAATGTTACGTCACGATGGTGTAGTCGAGCACCGCGACAGACAAGAAGACCCGGCACTGCACAACAAAAAAAAAAAAAAACAAAAAAAAAAAAAAAAAAAAAAAAAAAAAAAAAAAAAAAAAAAAAAAAAAAAAAAAAAAAAAAAAAAAAAAAAAAAAAAAAAAACCTGTAACCCGGATTACAGTAGATTCTATATTCCTCAGAGCATTCAGTGTTCCTTCTGTGTATCCATAAATGGAAGAAACGAGCCTTTGTATGGTGCGTTGGGAGAATTGTTGCTGAAGCTGGAAGCATAGCCGTCGCTATCAGACAACTGATTAGTAGTGTTGATATTTTCGTGGAGCTGAGACGGTATTGAAGATGGTTCGCGCTGGAGACGTCGGGATGATAGGTCGCGGCCACTGGGAGTATAGGTAGAATAGAGCGAGGAAATGGATGGAACGGCACCCAGCGGAGTGCTGCTGCTGTTTGAGGCGCCGAATCTGTGGGTTGTCGCGTAAATGGGATCCTGAAAGCGATCTCGTGAATCGATTGTTCGGCCCTGGTGAGAGAACTCAGGCTCTTGGAATCCCGTAGCCGATGTAGGTGGCGCTGACAGGGGTGAGTACTGTCCTGAAATCCTAGGGGAGCTGACCCTTGGGAGTGAGTAAGCAGCAGGAGAGGTCGATTCAGAGCCTACTATGCGTCCGATAGTACGATGAGAGCCTGGACGCGGGCTGGAGCGCGATCGATTATAGACAAGAGGAGGGGGTTGGCTTAAGTGAGCACAGGATACTCTGCGGTGAGACTTGTCAAAATTGACACGGCTATTGCTTCGGGCATCTATAGTGGTTTCAGGCTCAAATTTGGTTCGCTTGCCTACACACGAAGCGGTTAGTAGGAGCGTCGTTGGTAAAGTATGGGGCTTCAATGGCTGACCAAATTGCTTCTGGTTATGCTTGGCTCTGAATTCGGCCAAATATTCTTGATACTGGGTATACTCGGGGGTTTCCTTGTACTCAGCAAGCTCGGTATAGTACTTTTCCTTGGCAGCGGCAGCTTGGCGTTCGCAGGCCTCCCGTGCCCCAGGTGAAAGAGTCTGCCATTGTTCACCTACAAGTTTGGCGATCTCGGTAAAATTTAGCTTCTGTCCTTTCAGGGACTCTCTCGTCTCTGCGTGCAAGTCAGCGGAATTAACGCAAGGGGCAGTCTCTTACATAAAAATACGTACGGTTTGAAAATATTACGTAGGCTGAGGCTGGACGCTCTGGCGCGTTCTCGTCCGGCTGGCGTAATGGTCAGTTGTAGTCGGTATAGGGCGGTAAGGATGGCTACCTTGGGACGACGGCGATACTTGCGCTTCGTAGTACTACCGGTATTGCCGAAAGGAGGCTTGATCCTCTTGTGGTGGTTGAGCGACCTATTCTCCGAGGCCGAGTCGTCGCTGAGATATGAGCCATCGACACTAAATGCAGCATGCAAATACGGCACTGCACGGTCAAGTCGTTCAAACGGGATGCCTCTGGTCTCGGCAATTGCACGTTGCAGTTTCTATGTTGAGTTAGCAGTGCATGGGGGAGGCAAGCACCTGAGGAAGCGTACCCTTCGGTGGCCGAGCTTAACATTAAGGAAATTGCTTTCAGGGCGAATGTGAGCAGTTCCGGGAGCATTGTTGGCGCGGGGTGGCTTACAGGTCGGATTCCCTGATGTCCAAGACAGTCTCCCATGTGTCGAAACCTTCGCTGACGAAGACGCCGAGGTACTGCGACAGACCCAGTTGCTCGAGCTTCTGCCGCAAGTCTGTCATGAAGAAATTAGAAAGGAGGGATTGGCCGGTTGCGCGATGCGAGGAATGACGGGGACAGCCAGAATGAAGCGGCCTGGCCTCCGCGGTTGCGGCGATGGGAGGCAGTGGTACAGATACAAAAGTATCAAGGATGGGTCGGTAAAAGTGTGGCTTGAGCAGGACCGGGACTTTAAAACTTTGAAAGAGTAATTGTTGCAGAGCGAAGAAGCGAAGAAGAACGGCCTCAGTTCTCAATCGCCAGGAGGCACGGCCCATAAACACGGCGGCGGCGCGTGGACAGGCGGCGGCTGGAGGTTTTCAGCGCTCGAGACGGGCGTGTGTGGGCTTGGGCGGCTGGGCGCGGTGTGCGTACTTGGTGCAGGCTGGCTGCTTGAGGTAGATATCAAGTAACAGGCGGCCGAAGCGACCACATGGACTTACAGCGGGGATAAGCTGGGGATTGGAGAAGAGCTGGAGCGGCGGAGTATTGATGAGCGCGAGAACGAGGAGGAGTTGAGGGCACAGCGATGGCAGGCGGATCGTGCATACGCCCGTCCTTAGCGCGCCATGACGGCAGCAATGGCAAGGGGTGCGCTGCATCCCCGGATCCGGCCCTCTCCAGCAGCGGCGGTGGCGAGATCTGCCAGATCTGCTGCGTGCTGCGACGCTCTGCAGTGGGCGATCGCTTTTGTGCTGCGCGTCATGCTCTCGCAAATGTCGCATTGAAGAGCGACGCTAGCCGTCAGACGACTGCGGTACTGCCACCCCATGTTTCCGGCCCCGGCCTCGCATCACAGTCTCGATTCTCTACTGCAGTCCAAGCCGCGCGGCCGGGTCGCGGTCTAGCCCTCCCCGACACCTCCATCCATCACCATTAACTCTCTACCACAATTTCCCTTCTCGATATCTGCGTGGGAAGCTACTTACATGTAAATTGGCTCAGAAACACGTCCGGTCGCCGCTCATCTCTCGCTCCCGGATCCTGAAGTACGCGTGGCGCGCTAGTCCCGGTCTCTCGGGTCACGACTCCTGGGCTTTGTCCGCTTCTTCTCCCGTGTGTGTTCTGGAGTACGTGAGTGAGACACTAGCCAGCCGTCATGCTGTTCCTCAATTGAACCAACCACGCTCCACTGAATCGAGTTCGGCATGTTCTCTCTGAAAGCGGCAGCGATTCGATTTCTTGACATGCGGGCGGGCATCGAACGCCCTTCGAGCTGGCTTGCTTATCCGCGTTAGCACCGGGCAGCCACGATGTCATTCCAAAACATCATTCACAGCATGCTATCTTCTCATCTTGTCTTCGTGAGCTACTTACACCAGCTCTGCTACGCGGCACAAGCGGAGAGGCAAATCCGTAATGTAACACAAGCGTCCCTGTGCGATACTTTTCTGCTACAATCGCCTCTGGAACTGCCATTTGCTAAGAGATTGACGATACGAATGTGAAGCGGCTCTTCTACGGCAAAGGATAATTTGGCGTTCCAGGTCAATCAGATAATGTACCAACTAGGCAGCAATCACCTGTTCAATAATTAACAGGCAAAAGTTCGCCGGAAATCCCTAGTACTTTAGCTCTTTGGAACCACGGCACCAAAACAATACAGGATTGGTAAAGTGATTAGCTCATTCAACAGGGCATTAAATTACTTTGAATGGGTAGAAGCCACTTAGGTGCTTTTGATTCAGTCGACGCGTACCTTTCTAAAATGCTATGTGAGTACCTTTAGGAAGGTCTTTCGTTTGCGGTTTTCAAGGCACTGTCTCCTACAATTACAACCGCTATGTAGACTGGCTTATGTCCTCGGAGATGACTTCGCGAAGCGCCTATTAGATAATAGAAAAGACGAGCAAATACTCTCGATCTAGTGCTAGAGACCTCTTCCGCGCGCTTACGCGTATGTAGTAGCCGGGTGACAGCCGGCGAAGGTAGACCCGCAGGTATGCGATTAGTATGAAAGTGCCGCACTTCGTGTCCTGTTGCCTTTTGCCGCCAAATAAATTGACACGGCACACTTAAAGGACTGGTTTTCAACATCTAAGCATGGTTGTAAAACGCGAGGTTGAGTCAAAATAGCTTGCTGTTCCGCACTGATTACCAGTGGGCCTACGCGGCCCATCTATAAGATCAACATTAAGAACTTACTAACAACCACCTATAGCATAGTTATGCAAGATTATATTTATTTTACTAGGATTATTTATTCGTCACTTTACGGCGTGAACAATAATCGACTATAATACTGGCCGGATATCTTAAGCCGGGGGCTATACGGAGCTCTGTATAATCGAACGTAATAGATGTCTAGTTTGGTCCGACGCTGACCTCCTCAAGAGACCGTCTATTTGTGGTTAAAGACTAAGGTAATACGTTTATAGATCCTAGTTATTATCTAGATAAGTAAAGTAATATAGCAAAGAGATTTTCTTACCGCTTACGTATTCGATAAAGACAGGATTCAGCTTCGAAAGGATTCCATTCGATCTTTCTCATTATCGCAACCTCTTATCAATGGAGATTGCATGCGGCGTAGATGGTCGGACCAGAATGAGAATTAACCATCATATCGAGGAGGATCCGCTGCGCGGTCCTTAGCGGCTAGTTCCCTCGCCTACTTTCGAACGGCACGTCCGCTTCGTAGAAGAACTCGATGATTCATCGCTCACTAAACAGTTCAGCTTTGAACATACGGGACAGCGTGTTATCAGTTATCTATCTTTCTAAACGAAGAAGTTTTGACAAGCTGGTCCAATAAACCCGGAGGGAAGATATTAATGAAACAAAATGGAGAGAAGGTCTGATTATTGAACTACCAAGTGCGTGGCTTAGATACACTGAACTGTATAAGCAGTGATGATGTGACAGATAGACAACCTCTATTCGATTATATACTAGCTATTATTCTCTACAACTTTATAGCCTTGCGCGCTTCCTACAAAGCAGGGACCATATTTCCAAATGATTTTCTTCTACCACCAGGCTAACTCTATAGTAGCGTTATGAGTTTACTTATGACCCGTGTAGTGTTAACACTAGTATAGCCTGCTTGTTATATTTGGTGGTTTAATCCAGAACATATCTCATTATGACTTATCGAACAACAGGCTGAGAAGATTATGTTGCAGCTTCATCGAGAACCTCAAAAATTCCATCAAAGACTATGCCTCCGCCACCACCAAGTACCCGAGGTATTCCAGGTCTAGGTTCGACAATTCTCATTAAAAGTCCAATGCATGCCCGTCTCTGAGCATAATCTCCACCAATATGAAGATGCAACTGCTCATATCTTTTAGTCAAGAGGTAGTTAACGTAGGAGTGTAAAGTCAAGTCAGCAATATCACTACTACCCTGTAAGTTACCTCGAATACTGGTTGCGTAGCTAGCAACTCACCATGCTGAAGATGTGGTTGTTGGGAGAAGCGGCGTTGAGTTGATGTAATGACTCTCCTGAGTAGTGGGGATTGAAAGCGGCACGAAGTCTGATCACACTCGCAGGAATGTTAGGAGCCGAGGGAAATATAACACGTCATCTACTGGGTGTTTAGACCTAAAAAATTTTAAGTTGGGGTGACATACCCATTCCTGATTCAGTGAGACGGTGGCTATTCACAGGGCAGCGGAAGAATGTTATTAGGCCGCAGCCTCGTTTTGCGGGTGATCTCGAAAGTATTGATTCTTTGGATTTCAAACACTAACACTCAGTTACTATGCGTTCAAACAACAGTATTAAATAACACTGACAGGTGGCTTGTGGAACACCAGCAATCTCTCAACAGTACGCTTTTGTTGAGGATATTCATTTTATGCAGGGGATGAATTCTTAGGTATTCGTATTTTATAAGCGACACGACCTATGGGAATTCTTTTAAATAAAGCATTTCCTGACAGTAGAGCGATCGAACGAAGCACACGTTCTATGGTTTCACAAAATTGCCCAAAGCAAGGCCGTTGGCCCCTTTACCATTTACAAGATCTTACACAAACTGCTCAATCCATTTGCCAATGGTCCGACTGTAAAGAAGTCTAGGGGACACAAAAGCAACTCTATGTTAGTATCATTTATTTTCTAGAATATTAAAATCACTATTTCGATCTTCTAATAATATCTTTTGTTATAGGACTATATATGCCATCGTTATATTGGTTATAAGAATTCTGGAAACTTCTGCTACACCTGCAAATGGGCAATTGCCGCACACACACTTTCATGAAACGTGCCGATATCATATCTCATATAAGGACTCATATAAATTTTAGGCCGTTTAAATGCCAAGATTGCACGAGGACGTTCAAGAGACCTAGTGATTTGAATAAACATACCCGGACCCATAGCCGCAAAGTGCACGGAAGTTCGCCTGCATATAGTAAGTGAAACTAATTTTCCAAATCTCAGTGTCTTTCTGCAAAAAAGGCCCTCTCTATAATTTGTTAGGTCTTGATTTTCCTCTGAATCATCATTTAGGACTCTTTTTGTGCTTTCTTAAGGAGTCATGCTGCGACACGAAGATGAAAGCTGACACAGAATTTGCAGCACCCCAACAAACTCGTCCATCCTAAAGATTCCTACTCTTCTTAAGTTGGCACGCATATGGCTATACATGCTTACCCAAGTAGGAAGCAACCATCGTAACCTTCCTTTGCTACTTCCAGCTCAGAAGCAAACCTCGCAGCAAGACCCCAAACCTGCACAGAAAATAGTCAGGATGGACTGCTGCCGTTTCGGAAACGTGTAGCACCAGCAAACCTATGGCTGTATCCTGCATGACTACTGCGTGCCTTGCGACGAAAGAATCTCTGCAGCAATGTCTACGTACGCGCAATCAGCCAAACTCTTTCTCACGCATGTCAGGCCACAAAAGCTGCATCTGCCCTATATGAGAACACATTCTTTCTCGCCTGTCACGCAAAACCCAAACGAAGTAATGCGACTAGAGATAACACATCCAAACGCAAAAAAAAAAAAAAAGAAGAATTCTGAAACTGGAGTCGATTTTGCTGTACTCTCTATATCATTCTCATGAGACTGTCTCAAATGCTGTCAGTCCTTGTACTGGCGTGGCAACTGCTCATAGAGGGAATAAATTTGCTCAGAGAGGAGTCGGATTGTTCGTCTTCAGCTATAGCCAATATTTTGTTAACAAAGAACGATATTGCTCTGACAGCTTGCATTTTATCACTCCATTTATCCACACGCTATTAACATACTTCCCGCCAGGCGCTTACATGCCTGACAATCTTTCTAGCATGAACATGACGTCACCAAACCTGCTTCTGATAGTTGTGGACTAAGCCGGAGATCTACTTAAAGTGGGAATTCTTGTAGTCAACCTTCTAGCTTCTGCCTCTGCTCTAATAATGTCCTACACAGCCGATGCTTAGCCGGTCTACAGATCTATCAACCCAGAAACACTGCAATACCCTGATCGCGATAGAGATAAGACAAATGCCAGCGCCGAAGCTTATACCCTATTCACCATTGTATAGTAAGTCGAGACAGTACTTTTCAGATATTTTTTTTTTTTGGCGCAGTTTCGGCAAATATATTACTTTATCCACTACCCGCACAGTAGAAAAGATGTGTAGGTTATAATTCTCCACCTCTGTTAGCGACCCCAGAGGCACTGTCTTTAAAATGATAGGCTAGCTTATTGCTGACCTCGTGGCTAAGCTTTACAGCTACCACCCCCAGAAAGATACATGCTGGAACACCGCCTCGCGGGCGCTTGAAGTTGCTTCTCATCAAAATACAGTGCCGCGCACCATTTTCGGCATTAATCCCGGCTCCGTAAACCTATACGACATCGACTGTCCCACTGGCGAGCTATCTTCTCCTACACAGCCTTCCCGGTCTCACGAAGTCGCGTAAACACATGGACTGGCCGTTCTCGCAATACAACCAAAGCACAACGCATGAAAGAGTCAAGAGTGATTTGCAGTTTTGCATTCCAGTTTGACCTACTTATGCCAAGGGTATCAAAGTCAATACCGACCCGTCGCATTTTCAAATAATATGGAAATTAGCCGTATCTTCTGGATCGCCGTAAAAGGGTAGTAGATCGCCCGGAGAACTACACAAAAGTCAACTATTATAAAGGTAGTGGAGGTAGCCGTTGGACTACCTACATACCCCCGAGACTCTGGTCATTGCCGTGCCAGGCTGCACATGAGATGTCAAATACCGGCTGCAGCTGACTTGTCTGCTCAATTGATGGCCAGGCAGTGCTGGACCGCTGGGTGTGGAATGTCAGTGGTACTGAGCGGAAGAACGTCAAAGTCCGTAAGAAAGTATGGTGAGGGAATTACTACCGTCTACAAATATCGCAAATGTTCTGCAACAGTATGCTGTCTTGTTTTAAGAGGTACCACTAACGCCATTCCTAGCGTATAGCTTGCGGTAGTTCTTTGCTCATTCGTAATTTTGTAGACCGCGGCCATGAAAACATTATTCCTATCCTGGCAGTGTTTTTTTTTTTTTGGACAAAAAGAAACTTAGCCTGCCAGCGACATACTAAATGAGAGGTTTTAAGGCACTTACGTCAAATAGCGAGTTCTCATCAGAGTCAGCCCGGATAGGAGCGAGCGCCTGTGCCTGATTACCGGAGGCCGATAGCCAAAGAGATGGTTCTCCAATTGCGCTGGAGTTGGCATTCCCTCCTAGCGTCTCGACTGCCGAATAGGAAGGCAAAGCGGCCGCGCTAGAGGCTCCGAAGTCCGACAGCATCCGCGGATCAAGCATCTCATTGCCCAGCGCCGCACCCCTTGTATCGGGAATAGCTGATATATGGACGGGGGCATTTCTGAAAGCCTCTGCGATCTCGGAAGTGTTCAGAAAAGCTTGGTTGGCGAGTTGACGAGCGGTAGCGCGGGCTTGGTCGGGATCGACAGCCCCAGCAATGCTTCTGACGATATCCTTAAGATCATCGACCTCTCTGCTTAGGGATTGAATGCGGCTTTTCAGAGCAGTGGTGCGCCTCAAGTCGCCATCGGCATCGTAGGTGCAATCTGTTCGGTTCCTCGTCAGGCATTGAGTACAGGTGGGACGATGTCCGTCGCACTAAAAATGTGTTAGCAGGAACGGCGCTGCTTGAGGAAGACAAAATACCTTATGCTTCCTGCGTTGGCACGGCCGGCAAGCGACTGCAATGACAGGATTGCGCTTGTTCCGGGGTGCGCGCCAGCGATGCAACTCTGGGTCGGGCGCGCTCATCTCTGAAGCGCCTCGGGATAGCTCGGCGGGGCTAGTGCTGCGCTGCTTAGGCTGGAGTAGCGGCGGCGTGCTGTGTGGAGGTATCTGTGGAAGAAGAGACAGACCGCAGGCCCGCACAGTATATCAGGCTGGGCGGGCAAGTGGGGTGGTACAATGCTAGGGTATCAATGGCGGGGCATTGCACAAGACCAAGGGATCATGGCGTGGATCCTGGGGACGGCCGCATCCCGGGGCAAATAAAGTCGAAGAGTAAGGAGACGGATTGCGTTACGGAAGAGGCGCGTAAGAGCGAGGGTAAAGTGGGCGGGCAATGATAATGGCGTAGGCACTGACGCACGTTCACTTCGAGCGAATGAAGAAAATTGCCACCGGGCGCAGTATACTCCGTAGCTCCAAGGCCTCGTGATCTAACCCGCCCGCCTGCGC
Organism: Lasiodiplodia sp. COLG20; assembly: GCA_009801085.1. Lineage (NCBI taxonomy): Eukaryota > Fungi > Ascomycota > Dothideomycetes > Botryosphaeriales > Botryosphaeriaceae > Lasiodiplodia > Lasiodiplodia sp. COLG20. The sequence goes on along the minus strand of VNWV01000055.1, from coordinate 32,785 downwards.
TGCCTCGCCCACACTGCACCACAACAAACCCGAGACTTGCAGCAGCTCAGAGGCACACATTCGTCTCAGCATTATACGCCTTCCACTACGTTTTTCACCTCTCCAATCACGTGATGAATTCCGCCAGCGCTACTATCTTCGCTAACATGCCTCTGCCACCCGCGTCAAAGCTTACAAAACATCACCCAGAATCGGTGACGGCATTCGAGGTACCCGGCAGAATCAGTGCTACGGCCCTTGTTCTACCTGGGTTCAAGCCGTGCACTTTCCTTATCAGTTAGACGCTGCGGCTTATGATGGCTGCATCCTATCCACAGCATCCCCTCGTGTTGTTACTCGCTTGCTCGAGTTTGGTATCAGCCAGCTCAGGTGAGGCTGGCTAGTTCTTTCGATGCGGCTCACTTCAAGCTTTCATGCCATTGCATCTCCACTCCAAATTCCGGCACGGATGGATGCGGTCGGCCTCCACATGAGCAATCTGCTCATTGGCCAGTTGTGGGACCACCTGACGTTTAGCGCCTCGGATTGCGGCACGCCAAGATCACAGGAGATCGAGGCCGCCTCCGCGCCATGTTCTTCGTGTGTGCATCTAGCCTGTTTTCGACCGGCCGCTCCGCACCAGCAATTGATGATCCACCACTCCATAGAGAATCCATCTATTAGACGAGCGACACGGTGTGTTACTACTTAGTAAATATGTCTTCTTCCCGCACCGCAATCAAAGCGCTAGCTTGTCCTCTCACGCCACCTCCCTATATCTTTCGAATCTCCAGCTTATACTTCCTTCCACCCCGCTTCGCTCGAGAACGATAGACAACTCGCTTTAAACCCCTATAGTCGACTGTCTCGTCACATTCTCCTTTACAATTCTGGAACATAGATGGAAACGCTAGGCTGCTTAGAGGAGAGAAGGAAACGCTTGAAATGGCAAGAAGAAAGGGTCACCATCCTAGAGAGCTTCAGGCGTAAGTCCCGAAGCATGTCTAGCATAAACCTGCCCTGCCCAGCCCTTTATAGGAGGAATCGACATCGAATGCAGGCCTGGTGGTTCATCCGATCCTGGGTCAGTACTAGTAGTAATCGTCTGAGGACCCCGCATGAGACAAAGAGCGTCGTACGTCTCCACATGGCCACCACAAAAGGTAAATGGAAACGATGCAAGCGAAGGCACTTGCTGCTGCTGTTGCCGCCGCAACGGCGCCTGCGTCAGACCCGTAAAGCTTCTCCGAGCTTTTACCCGCACTTTGTCTGCTTCATGCATTACGTAATCGTCAATCGGCTGAAAACTGCAATTTGAATGCTGAAGCGCCATTTCCTTCAATCTGACGATGGCATCGTTGAGACTAGCTACCTCAGCCCGGAGGAGCTTGCCCTGCACTGAGAGATGACGGTGCCTATCTTCGAGCTTGGTGATCCAGTCCTTTCTCTTTTGCCGGCATCCGTTCGCCGCAATTCGGTTCTTCTCCAGGTTCAACTCTCGCTCCGCGTGTGCCTTAAGACGTTTCAGCAATCTTCTTCTGGCGTCTCCTTGTGGACTTCTTAAAATCTTTTGCCTCAGCATGTTTACTACCTGAGCCTGAAGGTTCCTTGGATTCAGCATCTAATGTCGATGTGCTGATGTCTGAGCAGTTTAGATTGAATGGTGCACTTTTAGATAAAAAGGGGAAAAGTGTTGTCTCGAGGTACGGATTCACCGCTACCATCTGAAATAATTTTAGGATTTATCGTGCTGGGTTGCGGATACGGCTCTCTGGATATTATGCGGTTGAAACCAAAATAGGCTGAGTTGGCTAGGGGAGCAGCAAAGACCAAGGAGGAAGCCTTTCCGAAGAAATTATCCATGAGAGGTAAATAACAACACCGGATCCGTACTGCTAGTCGTGGACACAAAACACGTATCGAAAGCGAGCATCTGTGAGGCAACCGGCGTCGTTGCTGTGTGGGACCTGGAATAGACGGACAGGGGCGCCCACTTGAGTAGGGTGGTTGTTGGTGCTTGGTCGGACTATTGTGTTGTCGAAAGATTCGGGTGCTGGCTTAGAAGAACTTTTTTCCGCAGAGGCAACAGTCGTCGTGTTGTCGGATGGATTAAGCTGCGGATGGGCCGTGTTGGGGGACCTAAACATGAATCTCCCCTCTGGGCGATTAAATTACCTGGGAATGTAGTGAGGTAGCGCGCAAAGGTGGAATCCTCAAGTGTTCGGTCGCAAATGAGTGTAACACAAGGTGGGAATGGTCCCAGGTAGTAGGGGCGTCCTTGTGTTAACGATGGTCACCTTTGGTGGCGGGCGGACTAGTGCCAGGGCCGCTCGGGCAATGCGGGGTAAGGCAAACGGCAGTTTCAGTGTCAGAGGAGGCAGGGAGCTGGCATCGCCGGGCGGGGTAGTGCGGGAAGAGGAGCCGCGGCGGGGAAACTATTGGTAGGGTTAGCGACGGCCCTGGCGCGTCGGCAAACACTTGGACCGCAGTATACGCTTTTGCATTCAGTAAATTTCGTGTGTAGCCAGCAGTGGTGGGGGGAGCGGGCAAGCGGAGTTGGGATGGCGGGGAGAAATATATAGGGATAGCAGTTGCCTTGGACGGACTTACGTCTCGGGGTTCACTGTCACCTGTTCCGCCTGCTATGTTTCTTTGGTTGCTTGTTGAATACTTGCTGCGTGAATAGGGCTGACGCGTTAAAATGTAAGTTAGTTGCTTGATCATAATGCATTATCCGGGTAGGAGCGGTGCCTTTCCAGTCATACCACTGAGCCGTACATTACTTAGCTCGCCTAGTTCAAGCAGTTGCAACACCGCGAACTGCCACCGTGCAGTGCCCACACAAGGTTCCTCCATGATAGCTGAAGGGTTCGGGAAATCTAGTGACGCGCTCCAAGCCTCGGGCGATAAGCAATGTGGAGAATCGGGACGAGCGATCGGCCAGACGTGGCAGAACGTGCATTAAGTGGCAGCGCCTCCATACCACAGGACATTCCTCCATTTGTTGCCCATTCCTGCTTGTCACATTCGCACATAGTGCAATCCATATGAGCACGGAAGGCTCCGATCGCGCCCTGCCTGATGGTACAGGCGTCCAGCCATTTCATCAATGTTTCTATCGTTGAAGAGGGTTGCAATAATGTCCTCGCAGTATGCAGCCAGCGCACCATTAATCGTCAACTTCCAGCACGAATTGCCGGGCCATCCAAATTGGTAATAGGTGTTTCAACTGTCCTGTAAGTAGCAATGCACTGCATTATATTCGCGACATGGACGCTCGCGGGGACGTGTGCTACCGCATCTGACGACTAGGCGCGTCATAGGGTGCTTACAGAAGCATAGAGGAGCTGCCGGAAATTCGAGAGGGCGACTACTATAAGTACGTGCGATTAGGAAGTGATGATTTAGGCTTTAGAAATTGATCCACGTGGTAGCTCTCAGCATTCAAGAGAGTAGAGACACCATGTTGCTTAGCCTTCACTTTGGTGGCGAGACTGCTGCACAAGTTCATGGGCGCTATTGATATCAATCTCGCCTAAGAGAACTTTCTTTTAATTACATTAACAAAGTAACTCGTCAATCGATAAGCACCGACTCATTTTTTCGACACGAAAATTATTTCTCCCTCCATCTTCGTGTAGTTCCTGCCGTGGGCGAGGTGACGGCTCAGCAATAATTAAACTGTTCCCGTCCGGAGTAAACGGACTCTTTGAAGCTGAGCAAGGTGGGGTATCAGGCGTAATTTCAGCTCCAGAAACAGCCCACGTTCGGGTCATCACTGGCTGGCTCGATGACGTTGGCGACAAAGAGGATTCTCTCCCTGCGAAGCCTAGAAAACCTCCTATGCTGCATCTCAAAGCCAGCGGTATGTAAGAGACCTTTCTTGTAACCGGCGGGAAAAACTTCTTTGACAGCATTGGAATAACCGCCGGCTCAATAGGCCTCAAACTATTGTTGTGCTGCGAGTGCTTTGCACACTTCCTATTCCATACAAGTATATCGTTCGGGTAAAGTTTAGGTGCGATCTTCAACCTAGGAATCGTTAGATAGGGCAGCAAAACGGACTGATTGGGATCTAACATAGGCCTTCTCACACTCAAACCATAGATCCTCGGTCTTCCCCTCTTTTTATGGTCCGGATCGAAGCAGTCCACCTACGCCGAAGCGAAAAGTCAGACCATTTTTCAACTACTTATCCTCGTGACGGCCTTACTCTAGTAGATGCCATGCAGCGTTTGCAAGGCCTTTGATTATCGCAGCGGGCGTGCAGTCTTCGGCAATGATTACACGCTGAATGTACGGGCATAGATGGTCTTCTTGTCTTGCGTTTGTAATGAGGCCCAGCTTTATCTGCCCGCTGCTCTGGCGACGGCAGGCTAACTAGTTTTGATGTCAATTTACATAGCGGAAGAAAGGACAGCGCTCTCAGTAGTTTGGGTTTACTCACCGGTATTTGGTGGCATCCTCGAAAATAGCCCAGTAGGGTAGGACAACGGTAAATAACTGGGCTCAGTTCAGAAAATAAGGTCCTTACTTAGATAGTAGGCGCTTTTAAAATGCCCACTGCATGTTGAAATAATTTGATGAGCTGGCCTATTGAACATATATATATGCAAACCTACAATCAATAGCAAAAATGCAGTCAGTTCGCATTACCCGAGGGTTTAGCTGAGCCGTGAGCCTACATGCCTAGATTACCTGCGCATAGACAGGTGGGGTAGACTTGAGCCCAACATTTGTCATAGCGTTCGGAAACTACTGACCGGGAATCAAGCTGGCGCCACCGCACCAACGGCCATCGACGCCATTAATCAACAGCCAATAAATGACTATTTTCCCAGCCCCGGGAATTCTAGATTTTATCAGAGCACATTTGTCGCGGCTAAATTTGCGACTAATTCAATGGTTTAGGCTGAAATTCCTAGACCACATCGTCGCTAGGGCTGCTCGACTTGATCTGAATATTTTCCTGTAGTTTATTTTGTAGCCGTAATCCCCATCAAATCGTGCGAAACAAACATTTGACGGTAGCTGTCACATAGGAATGTGCCGAAGCTACGGTCCATCGATCACCTACCCGTACCGTGGCTTAGTCTTGTACTAGGTTGTAAGGCCCGGCATAGGAAAGGTTCCGTGGAACGTTCTCCAGCCCACCCCTCTGCTTTATATGGAACGATGACGCAAGTAATGATTAGATTCTTAGCTCCTTACTAGTACGCTGTTCTGTCTTGCCACGAAGCTTTTTCTATTCCCTGCGTAGATGCTGTCACCATGGTTACGTCCTCTCACCGACGCCTAGAACCTAGACGAATTGATAGCATCAAGGCCTGGAATGAGCAAATACGTAGACCTGCATATGCTGCTCTTCATTGGTGCCTTTCTTTTTTTCATAATTCTCCTCTTAATACACTAAACATTTTGTCTGCATAGACTGCAGGCACCAGAAAGACAGAAAAAGAGATTAGTGCGCGAACAAATTGAAGTTTTCCAAGCCTAAATCTGACCAACCATTGAGGTATCATCCTAAATGCTGCCCGATCTAGTAGCGGCGTGCCAAATGGCTAGATCTCAGCCTTCATAATGACTCTCATCTCCATTACTGTGAATGCCTGCAGTCGTTCTATCGCAATGGTAAACGTCGCCCTTGCCTGAACGGTTGCTATTTAGCTTTCTGTCTCTCTGGTAATTGTTCCATCCGGTCGCTTTGTTCCAGACCATTCCACTTAGCATGCAGCGCTTATCATCTACTTGGTGTAGAGCCTAGGCATCTTAGAAGATATGATTAAGCCAACAACTTCCTCTATGAATAGCAAGGAAACTTAAGTAATTCCCGCCGCAAGCACAAAGGAATGTTGCCTGCCGAGTTTTGAAGAGTGTGAAATTTGTAATCTCTAGAAATTTAGGAATGAAGAAAATGGTAGCACAGATGCATAATTGACATTCCATGACGTTATAATAATGTCAAGGCTTTCCCGAAAGTTAATAAATTCCGCATTCACCCATTGTCTCATAAGTCTGAGTTACTCTTAAAAGTATAATTACTGCCTTAAATCCTTTAACGCGGTCTAACATCTGCGTCGTCTTTACCACTTTCCAATATCTTACTTGAGTCGTGTACTTTCAACTTGACAATGGAATTGTTTCAACCACTTACACAATTTGTTCGCCTCCTGGTTTATAAATCAACGTCGGCGTTGAATCTCATGGTAATTCACCGTCTCCATGTAAGTAAGAGAAGGCTATTAACTGTATGGTGCCATTTTTAGGGCGCAGGAGAAGGCAAATCACAAGCTTTATTGCTTGAAGAAAGGCCTTCAATGGATGAGGTAGATTTCCCATATTGTTAAAAAAATTTACATGTAACATTTCGGTAGTCAGTATCCTCATTTGAGCATCCATTGACTAAATAGCAAGTCTAAAGTACTGTGGAACGAACCCGATTGAATGCTAGTACGGCTGCTCATTATTCATCAGAGTTAGTTTGTCCGTTTGGTCATTCATTCTATAGCTTTTTAATGGAATATGAGCACAGCTGATGGTTAATGAATGCCTTTATGCTTGATTCGTTTAAGTTTTCTGTTTGTCTCCGTTATAGGGTAAATTTCTATAGCCAAAGACACTCATTAGTAAGAAGATCAACCAGAAATTCATCATCGGCTTCGCGGATTGGTTTCCATTTTGAGGCTCGCATGAACGAGTTCCATCAATTCTTATATGCAATACTAGATGCAGTGTCAGATCCAAGCAATAGATTTCGTATTTATTAATTCTCGACTATTGAAAGGTTTACTTGAGCTTCCTGTTAACCTATCGCGCTGATGACCAATTTTCCTACATGGTGATGAAAAATAAGCTTAATGAACCTCCTTCATCTGTTATTGGATAAGCCTATTAGCTAGGAATTCATTCTGGGGCGGTTTAGGCAACATATAGCAGAATCGTAGAAAAACTCATTCTATCCATTATTGGACCAAGTGTTGATTCTCTCAGATGCTATACCTCGAAGCGTCTCACATAACCTCCAGATTGGAGCAATTTGATTCGCTTCTCTGTGTCATTGTCGTCGTAACCAGAATGGTAGAAGCGCCGGTGCCTTCGCCGCCTAAAATTTGGTCCTGCGACCACTCCATTCCGCCCTTCTCCACCATTGACTGAACAAGTCCGCCCTTCAGGCTCATCTGACTCCTCTGTATCGTGTCCGCTCTGGTCCCCCTCTCTAGCTGCGACATCCATCCGTGGCCTTTATCGAACCAGGGAATCGGGATAATCACTCCTTTTCTCCCGCGGTTGGGGCTGATGATGTGCGGGAAAAGCTTGTAAGAAATGCCTTGCAATGCGGAAGCGAGGCGCAGATGATTCCAATTGCCACTTCGATAACGGTACAGCGTGCCGAATTCACGTTATCCCATCCTGGGTCTTCGGAGTCAGCTGCCTGGCCAAGGGAGCGCAAGCGGAAGAAGGAGCATAAACATCCACTGCGTTTTTCAGGAACTATGAGAATTGAGTCTTGCGTAGAGAAAGTGTTCTAAACTTACAGTCCGCCAATAGCGAAAATAATTGCGAGCCCCGCCTTCTCACGCCGAGAAATCCAGAGGGACTTGACAACCGGTATCGGAAGCACGATGAGGATCAAGTCGAAGGAAATGTATATGTAGTCCTGGGTGAGCCACATAACTTTAAAATCGACGCAGTGCTCTTTGAGAATAGTGGGCGAAGTGACCAGCTCGAGGTGCCAGAATAGCGATATCGGGCGGCAGGTTAGGATGCAGCAAGTCACCGAAACCACCGTGTTGGCTAGAATTACGCAGAGAAAGATGATGCATGCTGTTTTCATCCACCTCATAGAAGTGAAAAGCCGCAGATAGAAAAGAACGATCGAGATCTTGGTAGTCCCGAGAGTGAAGTTCAAGAGAATATAAGCGACCCATATGTGCTTGATTTTTTTTTTCCCCCCTTTTAGCGTTTGTCTGTACCATGTTGAAGATGGAGGACTCCCACCAGTGTCATTCTTGAGAGCTCAGGTATTGCAATGTCGTTGACATGCTTACCCAACCCAACGTCTCCCATGATTCAGCTCGTTTCTAACTTCAGTCTCAGGTAAATGCAAGCTTACAGGTAGCGTGGATAAGAAGTCCTGTCAGAGCAGCTGCACATAGCTTTGAAGATGTCAACGTAGGAGTCCGGAACTTGAGGAGGCACTGTCTGAACGTACCGTAGCTATTATTATAAGGCTATCATCCAAAGAAAAGCTCCGAAGGAGATGCATGCGGGTGAAGAGGCGTACGCCTACAATGAGAACGCAGACGGCAAAGACAGATGCTGTCGTGCTGATGACCTCGCGAGCGCGGCTTGGCAAAGGAGGCTGTGCTTGTCCGATATGGTGATCATCTTGAGGGGAGAGATAGAAGATGGCTTCTCGTCCGGAGTAAGAGGATGTCCATAGCTAGAGCGTGTGATGTACTGGTGTATACATGCGTGTGGGAGCCGTGTGATGCTTTCGTTTAAGAACGAAGGCGTGTTCTGCTCTAGACGAACTTGCGCACCCGTACTATGTTTTGTGTTAAGTCCTTTCCTCAATTATACTCTCTCCTGATTTAGACCTGAGCTTCAAGATCTGCTGGTACGATAGTTACTAGCGTGTTCGTGGGGCAGAAAGATCACCGATGACGCCGTTTCAGGTTTAGTATGTCATTCCTGAAGGAATCTAACGTGATTGGGCCGACTAATTTTACGGAAAAGAGCATAAATTTTTGACAGCGTATCTTTAGAGACATGGTGGTACAAGAAGTTTCCGCATGCGGGCATATGCAACCGTTGGGTCATTTTAGTCTTTGATAAGTCAATGACGATAGAGCTCCCGCAGAGCCTGGCGCCCTTTTCCATGCGTCCATCGAACTTTGCAATCCACATACCATGGGAAATACGCGGAATGACGCCGAAGAGCCATATAACGGTAAGCAGGGATAACACTTTAGGGCTAAACCATGCGGAGAGTCCATTATTATATCGGGGGTATTCGGAGGGTGCTGCCTGATAAGACAGCACCTTATAGCCGAGTGCTTTGATTATAACTGCGTATCCCGCGAGAATTAAGACCTGACGGGAATTATTCTGATGTAATAGGCATATATTTAATTAATACATAGAAAAACTAAGACTTCACGGTAATTTTAGCTGTGAACACCAAGCATGTATCGTACTTAAAATCAGGATTAAGCCCTATCTACCTCGCTGCTGGTTTTATATAGCTTGTAGCTCTATTTCCGGTAAGAAATACACCACTAATTTCATTTGACGAGGTAATTTAAGAGAGATTGCAGCCTTCACTGGGTGTCACACTTAAAATAGACCTTAAAAGTCATTCTGCTTACATTAAACTAGACCAATAGAGAATTTATTATAAAACTAGAAAAAGCTTGATTCGATATATATACTACCTAATTCCAAATAAATCTCAATAAAACGTCCTCGCGTAGAAGAAGCAGCCTCAAGGCTTTTAGGCTTTAAATAAAGATACCGTCGAAACAGCCGTGACCGTTCAATCCGTAGAGCCATAGCTCGATCAGTCGCCTAGTTTAAACAACACAGCGAGAAGTTTGTTAACGAACTTAACAACAGAGCTATTCTTCGGACTTGCGATATTGCAATAGAAATTATTAGCAGTAGAAGAAGAAGTAGGCGAGCCAGAAGCGATAGCGGAGCCAGTAATAGATGTACTAGTGATAGAGGCAGCAACAGTATACTGAGAACGGATATAGGTAGGTATGGCAGGGGAGATAGCTTCAGTGGTGAAGCTGGTTGATGCCGTAGTAATATTGAGACCAATAGGCCCTAAATTCGCTGGAGGAGGAGCGAGCTGAATTTGAGTAACGGCGACACTAGCCTCGGATATAGCAGTAGTAGCGGTCAACTCGCCAGTTGTATAGGTAGATTCGGCGATGGGGCTAGTCGAAATCGTAATGCTCTGGAGTCCGACTGGTCCTAACATAACTGGTGGAGGCGCGAGTTGAGTAATAGCATCGGCCATGCTGTTCTCGATAGGAATACCGAAAACGACAGCGGTAAGAATAAATATACCCACGATAGACTGGAAGAAGGACATCCTAGCCACTGGAATTTCGGATAGGATTGAGTTAAGCCTCGTAAACACCGTGTGTGATTGAATGTCGCTTAGGTGGTTGGATGCGGTAATTTCAGAAAGGGAGATATAATAATTATAAAGGGATCGCCTCCGTAGCGAGTAGAATGAATATAATACATTTATTAGAGACTTAAAAGCCTTAATATCACACTGCCTCAGTGGTTTCTTCCTTTGTATGTCCAGTTTATAAAACCTTAAAGCAGGTAATTAAAACAATGTTCTCCAATATCTATTGTGGTTCGCCTAAATCTAGATTCTTATTCGCACTTTATAGCGCCTAGTAGTGATGCCGTTCTAGTAGAAACTTAGACTAGAAAAAGAAAAGAAAAGAATATTAAATATACATATCTTCGTTCTTTCTAATAAGAAATAAATGAAAAAAGAATTACACTATTTAAGGGTATTAGATGCCCCATTAAAGTTAAGCATTGTATAATAAAGAAAAACATATTTCTATATCCAACAGATTAGTAGATCATATATATACGTACGTCTTAGCAAGGAATCCATCCCTTTACTTTTAGCGTGCAAGATCTAGTCCTATGTAACATGGCTAGTCTAGTAAACTAACTATACCTGTCGTTAGAACGTATATCTGAGCTTCTCCTCCGTTTGCGGTCGCATATGGTTTTTTAGAATCCAGGGCCCAGCGTAGAAGTGACTGGGCTCACCGTGCGCAGGACCCTTACATTAGGCACCTAAAATAAAGCTACTATCAGCTATACCGTAATATCCCTATTTTCTTTCCCGCACCGCTGATTGAGCTGGTCCGGTAGATCATAGAGTACTTATTTTAGTCTAAGACCATGTGCGATTGCTTAGAGTAGAAGAATAGCTAGTCATAGGAAAACTGCTAGAAACTAGGGCTAAGGGCGTGTTCATGACGTACATGCTGCTTGAGGGTATTCCGAGATCGCTACTTCCGCGTTGACGTTCGAAGTTGAAGGAGATTGAGATACTGGCACACTGACTGCATATGCGTCCGTCACAAGACTCTTATTGCCTGATAAGCTCTAGGTCAGCAGCCGTCTTCTTAGCGATGTATACGGCTGTTACGAAAACGATCCGGTCCCACAGCATGATGACTGCGGCTGTGGTGTTGGCAGACCATACTACTAACTGACTTGCTTGCGTATACTTGCGTATCCACAATATTGTACGAACGGGATAGCGATAATGTCGCGATGTCGTCGGTAGTAGTTGTTTCAAATATAGGTGAGTAACGTGTGCTGCTTGGCTTACTCAGCCAACAGACCTGCGTTACTTCGATGTCGTTTTCGATGCCAATCTCCCCGCTTTCATCAGCGCGCACCGTAGTGCGGTCGTCATTCAGAATGGCTAGCTTGTTGACATTGTCTACCTTGACTATCTACTCTTGGCGACGCCGGATCATCGCCTCACGGAAGACCGTCTCCAGCTATCCGAGGTTCGACCTTACGAGCTCTTCGTTCTCTTCCATCCTGAAGAAAGCCCGTACTTTAGCGGCCTCACTCGGGTTTCTAGTTGTTCTGTAGCTTCCTGGTTCTTCAGCACTGTCTGCAGCCGCGCGAGAATGTTCCCAGGGCTCGCGATATCGACATTGTCCGAAACGTAAAGACGCACGCATGGCTCATGAGCACTGAGATGGGCTGCCGTTTGCTGGTATTGGAGGAACTCCTCAGAGAAAATTCGCGTACGTTGCGTTGATCTGCGACTGTAAGCTCAGATTCATGCGCGTCGATCTCAGGAGCGCCGCAATATGCTTCTCCATCTTCTCCATGCATTCCTTCATATTGGCCTACGTTCTCTCAAACGTCTCGAGCGTGCTGCGCAGGAGCCTGATCTGGACTTCAAGCTTTTCGTTCCGCTCGGCAAGCTGGTCATTCTACATAACAATGACATTGAGCAAGTCAACTAACTACGTTGTCCGGAGTCGAATTGGTAGACAGTTTGGATGCGGTAATCGCGCGAGCACTTCACTGCCCCGTTGATTTGTCAGGCCTGGAGACGTAGCACGTCATGACGTGCCAATAGTCGTGTAACTGCCCTCATCATCTCTGTCCACCAACATTATTGGGTGAGAAATTCGAACTTATGAGTTTGTATCCCCGTTAATTCAAGTCTGCCTTAGGTTGATTGTAGAGGGAAATGTGCGATCGTGCCAAAAACCGTAACTATGTAAAAGATTGAGATGCAGCGCGTCTAGGGCAAAAGGAGCCAGGCATAAAAAAAATTCCATCTACTTTTGTATTGAAATAAGACCTTTATCAAAGCGATAGAAGAAGCGGTAACAGCAGTGAAAAGCGGCAGAATTTTGCTGAGGTGAGCGAAGGTGAGTGCTAGTACGAAAAGGGTGAATATACAGCCCATATTAGATCCATTTTTCGAGTTGAGTTCAATCGCGCATATATTATGGGGTTGCCAACGTCGCCACCCTCCCCTCCACCACCATCACCAGTCAGAGGTTCCTTACCCCAACCAGCAGGGGGGGCCACAAGGCTCACCACCATCGCCACCAATGAATTTGCGGTGGAGGCGCTAAGACTGGTTGAGGATGTCATAGGCGCTGACATGGCCAGATTTTCTGGATGGTTGAGTTGCTGAATGAGCCTCGTGATATGATGCATTACATATGCAAGTTACGCAGATGACGCTACAACAAATTCTGTTACCGAATAGTAAACTCAAGGAGAAACATTTTTGCTTGCTGCTTTCATGCTGCTCCATTTGGTGGGGTGACCCAAGTAGCACACAGGTTACATGATTTTTAATAGAGACGAGCCTGAACAAAAGCCGCTCACGCGACTAGCTCCACTGATATCCAGAAATTTGTAGAGACTTGATCGTCGATATTTAGGGGATTTTGATCTACTATCGCACAATATGTCAGATCAATACTCGATGCGCTCGCTTCTGCCAAATGTACCGCGTTCGACTCCACTAAGATCTTCCCCTGGCTGGCGCTATCGGCTCACAGCCGACTTTTATCCATGTATCTAATGGCTCGCACAATTGTTCGAAAATAATAAACGGGTGGCAAGCTCTCATCTGCTCTTCGATGAATGGAATCCATCCGTGAAGGCATGGGTTATAGTAGACAAGCTCTGAGCTGTAGTGCAACGATCGGCATCATCTGGAGAGTGGAACCAAGATCGAGCGAAAGGGATACGACGTACCGGAAGGGGTTACTACGACTCACCGGGGGGGGGGGGCTTAGACTCGGGCAAAGACTTACCAGCGGACCCTACCGCTACCACAGATCTAAAGTTATCAGTTTGCCATGGTTAAAAAGCAACGCTACAGGCTCTGACCTATGTATTATAGCCTACCTTTTCTAGAACATTTCGATTCTTTGGAACTCTATGGAGTAGATCAACCGCTCGCGCCGCGTTCAGATCCTACTAATGCCCCAACCGGATGTTTTGCGACACGTGCTCATTGAATAATTATGACGCTGATTATGGCAATCATATCTGAGCGACTTTCATTTCCGCGAATATTAGCGGCTAAGACGATTTTCTACTGCTGTACTCGTAGTGTAGTGGAACTAGACAATGGTTAAGGCGACGCAGATCTCGCTGCTCGTACTCTGGTGCACGGCGAGGGCCTGCGTAATAAACGCATCATTAGGGCTTCTCCGTGAACTTGACGCCCTGTGAGGACAATCCGTAGTTGCAAGGATTCCGAGCATTTGGCAAAATTTCACGATGGTTTTCGTGTCGGGATAGTGAGCCGCAAGATAGAGAGGACAAAAAAGCAACGTGGTTAGCTTACTAGCTCGTAGCGGCTCTAAGTCGATCGCGATAGGCCTGGTTAGTTGTGAAGCCAGAAAGGCGGGTATAGCTCGGTCTCGGCGAAGCCTACGAGTCAATCCGGCTACTAATGAAAGGCGTGATGGCGTGTCGTACACCACGTCCCCATAAGGTAAGATAAAACCCCTTGCTTCCATGAATTAGAGATTATCGAAGCAACGATGGTTCACTGCCCGCGTCTAGCAGCTCAATTCGGCAAACAGGCGGCTGAATCAAAAAGGAATAGTATTGGCTAGGTCGCTAATCAACGGCTAGGGCAAGCAGCCACTAACCATGGGTCAGAACAGCTTTTAGACCCACCCAGGCTTACACCCCAATTTCCTACTCTCAAATATCAGATAGAAAGAGTAAAGAATAAAATGCTCTGTAAAACCTCTCGCTATTTAAATCTGATGGAATTCGCGCTTGATCGGTCGTATTGATGAATTGAGTGTATGATTTGTTGTTTCAATGTACTTGGTGCTAAAACTCATGTCGTCTCAAATGTAGGAGCTGTCCTTTGTCTGTTTTTTTTTTTTTTTTTTTTTTGAAAAAACTGCTTGAAAGCCCCAAAATTTTGGTACGCCGTTTCCAGCTCTGGGATTGATGGTCTGGGCGTACTTTGGTGTCTTCTTAACCGCCATGTCTGACTGCCGCGATGCCGCTATGGCTTGCAGGTGTGGCTACCGAGGGGTTCCTACTCTTCTAATTGACACCTTGTGTAACCGCCATCGTGTCTACGACATCCTTTTGGTGGCGCTTTCGGCCAATAGGTGGGCCTTCCACCGACGAGTTTCGCGAGGTCAGGATCACGTCATTTCGCTGTTGATCGTTCCTTTCAGGATGGTCTCTCCTCAACTTTGAACGTCGGCTTTGATGGCATTTTACAGAGTTCTGCATCTATCCCAGATCCCTAAGGTGCGTAAGTACCACCCTTTCCGATTCGCTATTTTTAGTATAGGTGGGTTTTTCTTCTGCGGGACGATTGTTTCGTCCGAGGGACATCCCTACGAGTTCGTCGGATTATTTCCCTCGCACTGGTTAAATAAATTTCTTTGTATAAATTCTAATGTCTAATATATTAGGCTACGTTTACCCTTATATATTGTATAGCCCGCCTAAGGAGGGCGCCAACGGCTGATATTAGGTTTATATTTCTGGTAAGTCTGGTCGCTTATTAGATTCTGGGATTCGCCCACAAAATGAAGCCCTGACTTGAGCTGCCGAGGGGATGCGCGGGCCGTTCTCGCTAGGCTCAACTGTGGGTCGTCGGAAATGACTCCGACACAGTAACTTTCCCCACCACAGTCACCGCACCATACCGCGTCTAGCTGAGACCTGGTCTTCTTGATCTGCTTTGTCTTAGGATGTCCATATTCTTACGGCGCAAGCATGTTCGAGCGCGGCTGCAATTGCTCCCAGTCAGCTGAAAACAAAGCCTCCCCTCCTCCACCAGCCGGCCCTAGCTATGAACTCCCTGTGGCTCTTACAGGACCTGCACAGATGACATGCAACTATGCACCCCAGACGGATATCTGCTCCGACTTTAGCATAGATGACTGTTGGACCGCGTCTACTAGCCCGTGGGCTTCAGTTCCGCTAACACTGACGTAAATTCTCAGACCGTAATCGCTGCCCCTTATCGCGTCTGCGCTCGCCTCATCTCCGGCTATTTTATTGGCGGAAGCAAGAGCCGACCACGGCAACACGGCACATGCATGCTGTGCCTTGTGTTAAACTCTAAAAGTCGGCAGCACGACCTGAACGAAATAAGCCAAAGAAAAAAAGAAAAAAAAAAGACGGCAGATCCAGAGTTGGAGCCAGTGTCCATTTGTTTCGGCCGGCCGTTGCAACCAGCTCAATGGTATGGCATAGGAGATCAACAGTGTGGGATAAAAGAGGTAGTTGACGAACGAACTGCCCGCTTCGGATCGGCTTTGAATTGGTCCAGGCTAGTCGAAGAGCAGAGCCTTCCGATCTCTTCCGATCCCAGCGACCACAATCAGGCCCTTCCCCCGTCGCGGCTAATCAGCGACCAATGCAAGTTCAGCCCACTGTCAGCAAACTATGATGTAACAGGCTGGTGTCCCCGCAGCGAAAAAAAAGGTATTGATCATCTATTTCAGAACTGGATGTATCCTTGTTTCTAGTTTGCCAGGTCGTGATTTCGCTCCTCAAGGTCGCACAGAATTTTGGCGTGTAATCAAAACGTCATATGCTACCCGTGCGACTTCTACTCCTATTTTATCTGTTCTGCAGCCCGAATATCTTGCTATTAAACTCAATAAATCCCAATAGCTACGTGCACAGCTCAAGATGTGGTTCTACGGCCTCTTTCATACATTCCTCAACACCATTCTCTCCCACATTCGCCTAGTCCAAAACGGCGAAATTGGCTAGCAGACGATTAATCGAAAGGAAAGTGGCCTGAACCTTATCATATCCCGGGAAATTACTAATAAACCGCATTTGCTAGACCAGCCGCTACGTGCGCGAGCAACAGCCACTCAAGAAGAAGCTAAAGCTCATCTTCCTCTTCAACCCACTCACAGAATGGATCGACACCACCCACTTCATGCGCCTCTATATGCACAACAGCGCTTTGCACGCGGGCGAATATGAGCGCTCAAAGCAATCTCGTAAACAAATCGCCGGCTTCGTGAACGCCTACTCCATCAATATGAAGGATTTCTCGCCCTCTGACATTAACGCCTACGCAACCTTCGAGGACTTCTTCACCCGCGCCCACGCTCCCGGCTCCCGTCCCATTACCGAACCCGGCAATAACAGTCGCGCTGTCTGTGTCGCCGATGCCCGCCTCGTCACCTACTCATCTGTCGAGGAGACGCGGCGCTTATGGATCAAAGGTGCAGACTTCTCGATATCACAGCTCGTCATGGATAACCAACTTGGGGCCCGCTTCAACGGCGCCGCTGTAGCCAGCTTTAGATTATCGCCGCAGGACTACCATCGGTACCATTCACCTGTGAGCGGGACGATCAAGCTGTTCAGGAGCATGCCCGGTGACTACTACGATGTAGATCCTTGGGCGCTGCAGAGCGACGTAGACATCTTGACGAGAAATGCGCGGGATTATGTGTTGGTTGACACGCAAGAGTTTGGCGATGTTCTGTTCATTGCGATAGGGGCAGCGGATGTTGGCACAGTAAAGTATGATGTCCTTGTTGACCCGGCTATTGTGGTGTTGAGTTAAACTTACAGACCAAAACAGGATCCACAACGAGTGGCAGAAGCCTGGTTCGCTCATTACGAAGGGTGATGAACTGGGCCAGTTCCAGTTCGGTGGCTCTTCTATCATTGTAGCGTTTAAGCCCGGTAAGATTGCATTTGATGAGGATTTGTTGAGCGTCAGTAAGCAGCAGATCATGATGGATGTTGAGGTAGGCATGAGCCTGGGTACTGCGACGGCGAGGTAATAGAAGATCCACCTTCAAAAGAGTATCCGGCTGTTCCGTCTTAAATCCTCTACAATCCGACTGATCTTTTTCTCATTCACAAAAGAAAAAAAATCATTCAAAAGGCGTCCGATAGTCTTGCTACTTCTTAGGTACCATTTTGGTTTCTTCCTCGGCCACTCTCTACACCTTGGTATCACAATCTTATATTTATAATTCTCTCGGCTGTATTGCTTTCAATTTATGTAGATAACCAAGCCTACCTACCTCCTTTACAACTAGGGAGGAAGCGGAGGATCTCATTTGCCCAGCGAAAAGGTGGCTACTCCACCCGTTAGCAAGCCGCATGGGAGGTAAATATGTTACGGCGGAAAGTCGATAACAAGTCCCTCGCTATCGAGTATTTTACCCTCCAGTACGTAACAAAAAAATATACGACAGTGGTCGCGGTACCTACAGAAGTTTTTAGGGTAGGACGGGCCGCTGTGTCTATTAGATCTAACGAGGCCGCTGGCGTGGCTGGATTACGTATTTAAGTTATTAGACAGGTGGTGGTGATTTTACGACGATCAGACACCATGTATGATGCATTCATGTCTACAGAGCACTTGGGATGCTTCTTCCTCCGGATAAGTGCAGAATAAACAGTGCCGACGTATGCCGAATCAGCACGACTTTCTTTCACGCGCATGTCTGACAAGCCTGAAAGCCTTCGGCTTCGTATCATGCACGGATAACATCTCAGAAGTCTGTGAGGGGTTTCACCGTACCATGGACCGAGAAACAGGCCATGACGACACAAGAACGACAGGTCTACGTAGTTGTTACGCCGGACGCGCTTCTCGCCTCCAATGGCAGGCCCGAGCAACAATCATGATGTCCTTATTTGTCGGGATATCTGCAGCTTGCCGCAGACGATAGCGGGCACTATTAGTAATGTTAATCGGTTATACGTCATTGGTCTGCCGCCAACTTTTGCACCCTATATGTCTTGAGCACCTGAGGGCGCTTAAATCCGCATCCATCCAACTCACATCAACCATAAGCAGTAGCATGACTGGAAGATATTCATGCGCTCAAGCTCGGTTGTCAGAGATAGAACTCGTGTTTCAGTCCCAAAATCTTCCGCCTTCATCCGTTCCCACCACCCTAGCCACTCTGGATACAAGCCAATTATGAACATCACCCACCTACCTGACGCGCGCTTCATGACAACCTCCTCCCGGCCACCCAACAAATTCCTCTATACCGACAGCGAGACCGGCCCCGTCTGGACTCACAGCCTGCCCTACTCTAAGTACCCTTCCTTTTCGCAGCTGGACCGGGACCTCGAGATGGACGTCTGCGTGGTCGGCTCGGGCATTGCCGGCGTCTCCGTCACCTACGAGCTTGTGCGCCGCGGCCACGACGTCGTCATGCTCGAAGCTCGGAACGTCGTGGCGGGCGAGAGCGGCAGGACGAGTAGGCACCTGACCAACGCCCTGGACGACGGGCACGTGCGATTGCGAAGAAGCACGGCGATGAAGGTGCCAAGACGGCGGCCAAGAGCTACCCATGGGCGCTGAAGCACGTCGGCGACGTGGCCGCCGCGCTGGGTATCGACTGCGAGTATAGGAGGTTGCCCGCGTACGAGATCTCGCAGTATCCGTGCGGGGACGAAAGGCACGCCGATGAGATTGGGCGCTTGGAGGAGGAGGCGGAGGAGGCGGAGGAGGTTGGAGAGTTCGGTATGGACCTGGGCGTCGTGGAAGGATTTGCGATTCGTGGTTGGGAAGGGAAGGTTGACCAGAGAGATGCTGCCGTCGTCCGGAATCAGGCGGCATTTCATCCCACAAAGTACCTGTGCGGCGTGTTAAGGTGGCTCGAGGAGCAGCAGAACTTCAGAGGCTACGCGTGCACACGCGTGACCGACGTCCAGGAGTGCAGCGTCGAGATTCTCGGAATCGGGAACAAGTCTGTCGAGGTTTCCAACGCTGGCCGGTCGCACGGTCAAGTGCGCGTATGCTGTCGAGGCCACCGCGGTGCCGCTGCAAAAGTTGAGCACCATCGCGGAGATGGCGTGCAATCGCTCCTACTGCATTGCGATCAGAATCCCCAAGAACAAGATGGAAGACTGCCTCATCTATGACTAAGCAGAGCAATATAAATATGTCAGGCTTATGGCTTGCGACGAGATGGACGGTTATGCCGTAGTCGGCGGCTGCGACCACAAGGTCGGCCAGGAGGACACCGCCACCCGCTTCGAAGAAATAGAGCAATGGTTTCGAGAACGCTTCTCGGCAGCTGGCGACGTCGATTACCGGTAGAGCGGCCAGATCTGGGAGCCCGTTGGTTTCCTCGGCTTTATCGTCAAGAATCCGCACACTAAGCACACTTTCATCGTTACTAGAGATAGCGGCGACGGATCGACGAACGGAGTATTGGCCCGAAGGTTTATTGCCGATGAGATTGAAGGAACTCCCAATCTATGGGCCAAGCTTTACAACCCCTCCCGTTCCGCCAGTATTGCCAAGGCTCTGCCCGAAATGCTGGCGCACGACATCCAGATCAACACTCAGTACAAACGCTTCCTGCAATCAGATATCCAGGACATCGAGGATCTTAGAAAGGGGGAGGGTGGTGTCCTCAATCCCAAGACTTCGAAGCCTGTCGCAGTCTACAAGGACGAAACTGGGCAGGTCTATCAGTTCAGCGCTCTTTGTCCCCACCTGAAGGGTGTCGTGTGCTGGAATACTACCGAGAAGAGCTGGGACTGTCCGGTACATGGTAGCAGGTTCAGCAGAGAGGGTATCTGCGTGACAGGACCATCGAAGATGGGACTGAATCTAGAAGACGAGTCCGCTGAGGCACTGCAGCGGAGGGCTATGGAGGTATAGTAGGTAGTTGGAGTACCACGCTCGCTGCTATAATTATCAAATGAGTTAACGATTGGAATTTGCAACAATAAAGGGTATCGGGTTCATAACGTAGGCATAAATTCAGACTTCCGTTGTTTGGCTGCTTCTCCGTTACACTCGTCTGTCCCGAGCGTTTTCTCTTTTGATCGACCGATCGACGGAGCGCTTCAGGCCCAGCCACGGGCTGACCTCCGGCTTGTCGTGCTTCTTCTTAGCCAGCTGCTAGATCTTACAGATGCACTCCGTCTGCAGCTGGAACAGTGACTGCGGCTGGGCACGCAAATGTCGACACAGGCCTTGGATGCGGAGCTGCCCAGGCTAGTGCCCCGTCTACCAGCCATCAAGACCACCACCTCCTTGTTCTCCGCAATGAACCCGAGGTCCCAGTCGTACCACTTTGTGAGGTCTTCATGCTTGGGGTCGATGACAGACAAGGTTGCGTACGAAGGCAGCGGGTCGAATTCTGTTTTTTTGGGGGGGTGGGGGGTGTCGGTCGTCTCTCGGATATTGTAAGCATATGGCTAAAGAAGGGATCAGTGCAATGGCACAGTATATTAAGTTTTCGCGATTATATAGTTACTAAACTATTAATATTATAGGATTATGATGATGATGATGATGATTCATACGCCCCATCGGCCTCCACAGGCCATAGGGACGAGGAACACTATCCACGCTAAGCTACATTGCGATCCCGGTTCATTCGAGGCCCAGCACACTGTAACAAAGGAAAAATCCTTCTCTCCCATTCAACGATCCAAAACGCAGATGCAAACGAGAGTACAAATGGAGAAAGTAAGGCAACACGCAAGAAAGGTAAGAAAATAAATGTAAATAGAGCCATCCTTCATATACCCCTCATGCCATCCCTTCGAGACCACCTCCCGAGTGCTGTCAGTCCCTGTAACGGCGTGACGGCTGGTTGGAGAAGGGATTTGTTTGCTTTGAGAAGGACTGAGCTCTCAGTCTTTGGTTACAATCAGTCTTCTAGTAGCCAGAGCAAATGCTGCTGTTGCTTTGACTGCGCGCGTGTCTGCCCGCCACTTTTTCGGCGGCCCGTCTACATACCTTTCGTCGGACTTTTTCGTGCCCGATCATCCGCCCAGCATAAACGCGAGATCCCCAAATCTGCTCCCCGGGTCGACTTGCAATTTATTCCGGAGATCAATCCAAGTCAGAGACTATTTTACATTAGAATTGTCCATCTCGATATGGAAAAGTAAATTCATAGTCACGTGACTCTTCCACCTAGCTCCTGCACCGCAGGAGCAGGCAGCCGGCTGTTTTTACAGGAATTTTTTTTTTTTTTTTTGATACACTTAGGTTATGAGAGAATTATATCGGTCTCCAGAGTATTGCAGCTTCAACCGGCTCCAACACTGGATCTACCTCCGTCCTTTCCCAGACTACTGTCGCCGCCACTATCACTAGTATACCTCTAGCTAGTACCGCTGTCACTTCCAGCTCGCCTACCTCTTCTTCTACTACCAAAAATTCTCATGACACTATCTCAGGTTCGAGGGATGTCGCTATTGCCAAGCTTATTGGCAAGTTTCTCGCTGCGTTGTTCAAACGGGGCAACTGATCGAGCTATGGCCCAAAGGAATGAACAGCCACGACTGCGCCGACGGAACCTCCATTTAAAGCCTGAAAATCTAAGGGCCATCTCTTCTACGCAGGACGTTCAACCGAGATCCTCTTGGAATTAGGTAACTCAATCGAATTTAGTTATTTTCAGTTTTTCTCAGTTGTCTAATGCCATGACTCAATGTAAGCGGAGTGATCCTCAAAGTCTATTCAAGTATAATGCCTTATGAAGGCCGCAATCTGCATTGTGCTACCTCATATAATGAGGAGCGTGGCGGTTCTCACCCAAAGTGGCATCACTAGATACGCAACGCCAGCTGCGATGTAGATAGATCGTGATCCTGATTTTAAGTGACATACAGGCTTGGTTTTGTAGTCAAAAACTACCGTGAGGGAGGTGTGTTGACTCTTCTATGGATTGACGCAATTCGTATTCATCATATTACCAGAATTCCTGCCACTTCTCCATTCTTGCGGGAGCTGCAATCATGGTCTAAACCGTCAGCTACGAGACGCTGCTCTATTAGGTAGCATCGCCCTAATGCCGCCAGAAGGATGCTGTCCACCCCACGTGCTTACCTCTACATGTCTCTTCGGCATTCTCCGCGCGTTCTCCCCGAGTTGATTCGGCGGCAACTTCCAGTTAGGGGTTTACTCGTGTTATTCTGTCAGGTTGATGGTCCAAGTTTGCGTGCAGTCGAGTCCCAAATCGTTTCTGACCCCGTTTGAGTGGATTCTAGGATCACTTAATGGCTCTACCCGTTGCTGTCTGGTCGAGTGCCTTTGTTTTTCCCCCTCCAAAATGTCATGTTGGCATACAACACGGCTGAGGTAGTCGGACTTGCTCTCACTTTTTCTGCTTTAATCATTGTCATCTCGACATTCTTGATCATTGGAAGCTAGCTTAGCATCATAGCACCCAATAATCACCTAGAACCAACAGCTAGTATGCTAGCCGCCTGAAGCTGACAAGAATGTGTGTCATATGTAACGGCGGGTCTCTGCCTCTAAGGATTCAAACACCAAAGAGGGCGGAAACTTGTCGGGGGTTTCCCTTGAGTGGGTACAAGAAGAGGGTGAGAACGAAGTGAGCAAGTATCGCGACTGCACGCTGCGTGTGCGAAGGCCTTGTTACCAACAAGTACTCCGAATTGTTATGAAATTGACCACGAAGGTCAAAGCTATCTAAGGAGTGTGGTTTATATACTCGTAGAAAAGTTATCAATCTGGTAAATTGCTCTCGCTGCTCTGTGTTCTTGGCGAGGGAGCAGACAGAGCACCCTCTTAGCGTCACGTGAGCTACGTGACTCACGTGGGTCCTTTTCACGCCGCGCGGGTGCACCCTACTTCCTTCCTTATCCTGCTTCCTCTTAACCCCGTGGAGGCTGTGCCGTAACAACTATGACAAGCCATGGAACAACTGCTACTACAGACTACGGTAGCACTGATACTATGAGAAGCACTGTCACTGAAGCTGGAAGCACGTCTGGCATGCAGTCCCCACACGGCAGCACCATGACAGGAAGCTCCAACGGGGCATCTACAGCGGAAGCACAGACTGCACACAGCCATTCTGGCAGTGGAACATCAACAGCCCCTTCCCATTCTGCAACGCACAGCAAAGCCTCAAGCGACCGCACTGGTAGTGGAGTGTCGGTAGCAGCAGTGGTGGGACTTGCGGCTATTGTCAGTATCCTCCTCTGAGGAGAAGAAGAGCATGGAACGTGAGAGCCTGAGATGCAGGTTCGAAGAAATTGAATATTGATGCGGAGTCTAAAAGCCTTTTAACAAGTTATGCTATTTTAATTGTTAATTAATTTTATAAATGTATTCAGTTTGTATTACCTTGCTATAAACTCCCCTCGGCTGATGTAGTAACCCGTAAGCTCTTCGGTCGTACCTGAACACAGTTTGAATCTATACATTCCCGTGCCTCGTTGATCCATGCCGCTCGACTTCGCTCGGTAACTCCTCAACATGACGCATGCACACTGACAGCAATTGCCGCCTATTTCTGTCCAACTCCACCTGGATGGACTGATTTCACCAATCCTGCTATAGGCTGTTCCCTCCATTTCGCCTCCGGCCCTGTCCTATAATCGCTGCTGTTCTGCTCAAGGCCCGCACTCTGACCACGCCTACGTTACCAAACCATGCCACGGATCAGTACAAGCGTGTTATTCCACCCAGAGTAGCCCCAACACTAATCCCTCCTTCGCACCTATTGACAGCCCTCCACTGTCACTGCCCGACATGCTGCTGGTTACCGCGCCGCCATTCTGTCTCTTAAGCATCTGTCTGCACCGAAACCGCTTCGCCGTAGACACGTACATTTACCGCAACTATGCATTTTAGGGATGGTATCTGAAAGACGCCGGCGTTGAGGATGCCTAGGCTCATCTGAATTTTCATATGCCTGACGACGTCTGCGTTGCACATTCTGCTTTCAATACACGGCCGAGAGCGCCTAACACGCCGCGGGAAAGCTCTAGACAAGTTATTAAACTTGAGGTAATGTTCAATTAAAAGAAAAGTGTCTATTTAACTAGTAGTTCAGCTTCTGAACTTCTAAACTGGTTGGGCGCACGTGATGTCGGCACTTCGGACAGTTTTCAAAATTGGCCACGTTTCAACTCCGCCTTCTTTCAAATTTAATGCCGGGATTTGAAAAGAACCCGTCGAATAAATCCGCAGTTTTTAGCACGCTTACGACTGGTTTCTTAATGAGCTCTTCCATGAACGCTGCAGAATTTCGTTGCTCCATTTGCCATAAGGGGTATTCGGGCAGAAATCACCTGAACCGACACAAGGTCATACGTAAGACACCATAATTGGATGTAAACACACGTTGACTTGAAAAGACAAAGATAAACCCTTATCGCAATGCCATTTATGCGGCAAGGCTTTTTTCAAAGCGTGTGTTCAGCTGACTTCCGCTTTAAAACACTTGACTAACGCAATGAAACAGTGAAGTGACTCGACGGCATACGAAGACCTGCGCCAAGAAGGCAAACAAGGCACCTTTATTACTACAAAGGAAGCCCGGTAGAAAATGCCACGCTTGCGAAAATTATTCACGAAAAAAAAATTGCATGTGATGCCGAATTCCCATGTAACCCTTGTAGTAGAAGCGGTATACTGTGTAAACGCGAAGGGTCTAACAGCGGCACTGAAGGAGAGGATCATGTGCCGTTCCTACAAGTGTTCACAGAAAGATGGTTGTGTGACTCAAGGGTCGCAGTTTCCGACGAACTTTTCAAGCATCACAACAGCCTAGAAGGAGCCGACCATCCTCTTTTTGAGATTGACGATGAAGAACAATCCTCGAACGAAACCCTGCTTGGTTTGACAAGTTTGCCCTCCGGATCAATCATGGATGACTTCTGGCGACATTCATCGCACAATGAACGTCAATCAGCATCAAATGAGAGTACCGCGGGCTTCGAGGCACGTGTGGTAGACGTGATACTACAACTTTTAGCTGCACAAAGTCAGCGTAATCTAGGAACATCACGGCACGATCCACCAACCGATGAAAACCAAGCGAGGAGAGTTTTCACAGCAG
Organism: Lasiodiplodia sp. COLG20; assembly: GCA_009801085.1. NCBI lineage: Eukaryota > Fungi > Ascomycota > Dothideomycetes > Botryosphaeriales > Botryosphaeriaceae > Lasiodiplodia > Lasiodiplodia sp. COLG20. The sequence goes on along the minus strand of VNWV01000055.1, from coordinate 7,430 downwards.
CAAATCTCACACGATTTACCTCGGCGTATTTCAATCGCGTTCATACTTTTTCACCTGTCGTTTATCGGCCAACCTTTGAGATCGAGAAGGCCTCAGTCCCACTTATTCTTGCCATGTTCATTGTCGGTTCTATGCATTCCGCACCGCAGGACCAGGTTCTCTTAGCACGCCAGTATACAACAATGATCGAAGAGTATATTTTCAGTCACGAGGTTTTCTCCTCTCCTCTCCCAGAGGTTTCAGCAGGCCTGGAAAGTGAGCGTTTAGAGATTTTACAAGCTGCTATGCTCGTATATCTCCTGCAATTACACAACAACAATGAACCTACTCGAGAAAGGATCCGCAATCAGAGGCATCCCTGCCTCATTGCTAAGATGAGAGCGTTTGGTTTCCCGGCTGTAAGACACGAGGAACCAACGGGCTCGACTACTCTGCCGTCTTTGAAGACTTTCGTCAATACCGAGGTCAAAATAAGGTATGGAAACTTCTTTACACGCTTTCTGGCAGTGAGTACTGAGTAAATAGTAGGCTCTGGTGGTCGGTCTATCTGGTGGATTGTCACTTGACATTTTTTTCAACCACCCTCCCCGAATCGCTTTGTTTGAAATGACAAGCAACATGCCCTGATTCGATGCCCTTTTTGAAGCAGTAAACGAATTTGACTACCACAGTCAAGCCCTTTTGGAACCGCCAAGCGCTTGCGTCCCTTCATTGTTCGAATTCAGCATCTGGATTGGCCAAGACAAATGGGTTGGATTGCAAGATCCGAAGTGAGGCTTCATCTCGGTTCACCACCTATTGGGGTTGATTTGCTGTAAGTAGTCTATACCTAAAGGAGGAGAACAATCACCTAACCACTTTTATGTCATATATGTAGCCCTGAACTCCGTCTACTTCTCTTCAAGGATGGCCCGAACCGCACAGACTGCATCGCACGAGATGGTTCGCATACTAGATAGATGGAAAGGCCTTTGGGATTCAATTTCAAAAAAAGATCAGGAGAACTTAGCGCCACCGCTGGCATTTACAATGCATGCTATAGAGGTCTGGTGGGTGCTTAAAAAATAATCGAGATCGTGGGTTCCAGTGGCGAGGACCATAAATATGTAAGTGGCATCGCCTTTAAGACTGCGAACTGAATGACTTTATTCATAAAGTCAATCCGACAGCTGGATGATCGCGCTTGTCCGAGGCGTGATCTCAAGGATGGCAGCTGCGTCGATGAAAATGCGGCGGTGCGAAGGCCTGGAGGTATGAAGTTGCTAGTGACAGAGTAGATAGCAACCTAGACGAGCGAGCCGGGATGGGGCGCTGTAGTTGAGGAGTGATTTTGCGGAGATGGATGTTGTTGGAGAAGTGTGGGGTGTTGTTAAGAGAGTGGCACTCATGTGCAAACTGGGAGAAATTGTTCCGAGCTACATACCGCTGCTCTATGCGCTATAGACTTGAGCTGAAAAATGGAGGGAGCAAGGCTGGGCGATTAGAGCCGGGGTAACTTGCTGCTTAATGAGTTGTCATGTCTCTGACTGTTCCGGCTCAAGCCGGTGCTTTCCGGCGTCAAACCGGTTGGCCGATGCGCTCCCCTTTTATGAAAATCCGACGCGGGGTCTCGACAAAAAGGAGAAGCGATCATCATGAGGAGCAATAGAGAGCTTGGCAGCACAAAGAGAGTAGCCGTGCAAACCTGGTGTGGCCAATCAAGCCGTGCGTAATCCGAACCATTGAACATAAGGCTAAGACCGTATCGTAATATAGTGTCGCCTTGTATCACGGACAGCATCACAGCTACCCGATATGGTCGTCGTAAGCCTGGCTCATACATGTCGGTGGGAAGGATCTTTGCAGCAAGGGGCAGCGATGGGTAGGACTATATAAAGGCATCCCGCAGACCAGCATTCGACATTATCAGTTGTCTCCATCATCTTTCATTCATTAAGAAACCGTCCACTTTCGAGGACCCAGACATCAACCATGGAAGACACCGAAAAAATTCCCTCCCTTGGTATGTTGATGCTTTGCTCGACGCAGTAATCATTGCTGACGCAATAGCCTTAGGGAATTCGATTTCGCTTTCCGGAATCATACTCATTGCAGTGCGGAACCCAACGTCCAAGTCATCGCCCTCTTTAGTAACGTAACTTACTAGATCATATCAGCAGTCGTTGTGAACTCAGTCTACAAAATGTATTGTCATCCACTTAGCAAGCGTAAGTGCTCCACCACTACCGGAACCCACGTCAGTCTGACACCCTTGTTGTCCCCGGATCAAAGCTTCTGGCGGCAAACAACTCTTACCTATTGGTATTTCTTGACCACCGGCAATATTCTCCCCTGGTGTCAGCTCCAGCACGAAACGTACGGAGAGGTCGTGCGAATCGGCTCAAACAAAGTTAGCTACATCAACCCTCAGGCTTGGAAGGATATTTGCGGGCATCGCGCACATGGCAAGCTTGAGAACACAAAGGATACCCGTTTTCATGTTCCTGGAGAGAATGGCCAACACAGTATCCTCACCGTTGCAAATACTGAGGAGCACGGACGGCTCCGGAAGATGTTCTCAAACGCCTTCAGCGACAAGACATTACGACAGCAAGAGCCGCTGATTACGCAGTATGTGGACAAGCTAGTGAGCGTCATTGACAAGGGTTCCAGACAGCCGAGCGCCACGGTGAATCTGGTCGAGCTGTACAACTGCACCACGTTCGACATCATCGCGGATCTGTTGTTCGGAGAACCGCTAGGTCTGCTGGACTCCTCCGAGCTCTCCCCGTGAGTGAAGTCGATCTTCGCCCACATGAAGACTGGCACCTTCTTCTCTCTAGCCCTGGAATACCCGGCTGTGGCCAAGCTTATCGAGCTCCTAACACCGAAGTCGCTGCTCGAGAAGCAGAAGCTGCACCGCCGCCACACGAGCGACCGTGTGGACAAGCGACTTAGCAGCGGCATCGACCGTCCGGACATCTGGGACCTCATTCTCAAGAAAGCCGACGGTACGCTCTCTCTCAAAGAGCAGTATGCCAATGCCGAGATCTTCATGGTTGGCGGCCCCGAGACCACAGCGACCCTGCTTAGTGGACTGACCTACCTGTTCCTGACCCATCCGGACCAGATGACCAAGGCCGTCGCCGAGGTGCGCGCCCTGCCCAGAGATGCACTTAATTTCCAGAGTGTGACGCGCCTGCCGTATCTGCAGGCCTGCTTGGAAGAAACGCTCCGCCTCTACCCTCCGCTCCGGTCCCCGTTGCCATGCCGCGCAAGACTGCTCCGGGTGGAAGCGCCGTCCTGGGCGAGTGGCTGCCCGAAGGGGTAAGTTTCTCACACATCTTGCCGGAGTTGATATGGAGCCCAGGCTGACTTTGTACAGACGAGCCTTCGCATCTATCACTACGTGGCCTACCACTCTCCGCTGAACTTTAAGGACCCCGATTCCTTCGTCCCTGAACGATGGATGGGGATAACCGCTACGACTCTGACAGGAAAGACGTGCTCCAGCCGTTCTCGTTTGGCCCGCGTAACTGTTTAGGCAAGAAGTAAGTCAGCCTGACCGCATCAACCTTTCGTTCACTGACCCTTGTGTGCAGCCTCGCGTATCATGAAATGCGACTCATCATGGCGAATATTCTTTGGTATTTCGATCTTGAGCTCTGCTTAGAGAGCAGAGACTGGTTCAACCAGAAAGCCTACATCATCTGGGAGAAGAATGATCTCATGGTGAAGGTCAAACCGATCCATTAGATCAACCTGTCGAGGATCCTGTGCGGACGTGAAATTCTGCTGGTCGTTGTTTCGGAGACCCTAAATATTGCTGAGAGAAAGATGATCACTAGATGGGATAGTTTGGCCGGTTTCAGGCGGTTGGCTGTTCGTGTATGAAGTAGGGACTTGTGAGTGTGCCGCTTTGGGAGCTTAGGGTGGGAGTGAAGGGGTCTCTTGGGTCATAGCTGTTTTGCTGTTATGTACACGACACAAAGGGCTTTGATTGTTATTTTGTATTTCTTTCCCTATGCCATTGCGCTGACATTGGAACACTGCCCTACGCAAGCATACCGCCTTACCATCCCGCCACCCACTTATCTCACGCATTCTCGTTTCTGCAACCAGTATCCCCCATTTCCGACTGCTAAGGGATTAGTGGTCGACCACATCTCGATCTTCATTTTGGCGATATTGCACCACTTCAGTACCTACTGCAGCAAGGATGGGTTCCTGCCGTGTCTGTTGGCACTGCAACTACCAGATCAACGTCTGCGTTACACCGGCTGACCCGACAGTCGAGAACCGCTACGACAGAAGGAGCAAAAGCTCACCAGGGCTTCGCGAAGTATCTCCACGTAGCTGATCAACGTAGACGGTGACATGCAAATGGTGGCGGTCATAGTTACTTTCTACGAGCAGCGAGTTATACGCTCGCGCCAAACGCAGCCATGGTGCGCAGCTTCTCGGGCGTAAAGGCGTTGGAGCAGACAGGCGCGAACGCGTAGCCCTTGGCGGCGCAGACGAAAGCGAGCGAGGGCCCCGTGCTGCCGCCGGTCGCTTCGGTGACGGTCATGCTTGGGCGGAGCTCGGCGGCGGCGATAAGGGTAGCGGCGAGGCGGTCTTTGTAGCTGCCGGTCGGATTGGGGCTTTCGAGCTTGACGTAGACATTGGCGTAGGTGGAGGCAGGCGCGACGTGGCGGAAGAGGACTGCGGGCGTGTTGCCGATGGCGGAGAGGGGGGTGGCGATGGGGGGTGGGGGTGCGGGCATCGTGGATGGGCTGCAAGAAGATTGAGAAAGTGGCACTGCGAGAGAATGCTGGAAATGAATTGGAATTGGCTTAGGGTGAGTCAGTTGTTGCAAGCCACCTACTAAGGATGGGTTCGGCCCGGAATCGGGTACAGAAGTAGCCGATCCCGAAAGGTTGAGATATCTCCGCGGAGCACACCAAATATAAGGGCAAGAGTACGCACATAATTGGTTGCATCATGATTATTTGCGGAAGGATAACAGACGCGAGACAGCATAGCAATGTCGAAGCTTGTAATACGGTTTTCTGTCATGATGAGTACGCCTCGGAAGTACTTGATCCCGCAACCGACCTCTTTACGCCTGTTGCCGATTCAGTTACGACCGACGACCGCGTCCTCGTCATCGCATTGGCATAGAGGAGATGGCGCTGGGTCAGGCTTAGGAACTCGCCAAAAACTCGGAACTACACTGGATTGGTATCCTAAACCCAGCCGTGATCACAAGATGGAGGGATTCTAGCTAACTGTAGAAGTTATGGATTTTACACTCAATCGATAGAAAGTAATAAGATGATTATGATGAAGGAAAACTCTACTTTATACCACATCTATGTTGTTTGAAAGCGAGTAAATAAGCCAATGAAAATAATAGAAAATAGGGACAGTCGATCTTATTTTTGATTAGTAAATTTTTATTAGATGTTAAGTAACGATAACTACATAGTATACTCCAACTAATCCTTCTCGACAAGTCAGAAAAAAAAAACTTGACTAGATACAAAAGACTGTAGTGTAGAGACTTTAGATATTGTCGTACTCCTTAACGTTGCCGTGTTTTAGAGTTAAAATAAAAATAAAAATGTCCTCTGCGAACTACATAACCACACCAATTATAAATCGGACCAGAACATGAGCAAGTAACCACTTGGATTTGCCCAAAAGCCAAGCAAGCTACGAAAGGTAGGATGTTGTTGATAAGCTTGTCAACCACATCTGCTGCGGAACGGAAGATAGAGAAGGCGTGCTGCCAGAGGCACTGGCGGAGCTGGCCGCAGATGCAATGGTAGCGAGACTGTTGAATTTGCTGCTCCGGGGAGGTGAACGAGAGGACCTAGGAGCTGGTAGAGGGCTTCTTGGCGGAAATAGAGGGCTTCTTGGTGAAAGTGGAAATCTGTTTAGTGGAAGTGGAAGTCTGTTTGGTGAAAGTGGCAGTCTGCTGGGTGGAAGTGGAGGGCTGCTCGGTGGAGGCGGAGGCGGATGAGGATTTGAGGCCGTACGGGCCCAGCATAGCTGGAGGGGGGACGAGGCCGGGGCCGGTGGGGAAGAGGGGCGCCGCAACGATCGAGTTGGTGGCCTGACGTGGCTCGACAGGCACAGCAGAGACGAAAGTTCCGAGGGCCAGGACGGCCATGATGAAGTTGAGAGAGTACATCCTTGACAGATAAAAGAATTTGGAAGTATAAGATATCAGTACAGTGAAAGACTGATAATGGCGGTGTAATTGAGGGGTGTTTAGCGAACTCTTGATGAGTAGAGATCGTTATCGCAATGAGGGCCCCAAGTACGTCCGCGCTGCTAGATATATATTACCTTGAGTTGCAGAATCCGATCTCGATGCCTAGATCTATCTAAAAGTGGGCCTACTTACGATGCCTACTATAGTTAGTCTTACCATGGTTTTAATACCGTCCTACGGAGTTTTCAGAAGCTTTCGGATATCGATAAGTCCGATAGTTTTAGTAAAGTAATATAAGATCTTCGACTTGAATAAAAGTTTCACATGTAAACGATGAGAGCGTAGAGTGCAGAAGTATGATTTGCGTCCGCGCTCGCTGCACCTTTGAGTCGTACAATAACCCCGAAATCACATTTTTGTTTAATTCACGTGGATAAAGTTGGTCCATAGCTAGCTATCAACCAATATCTTTGGTAGAAACGAACTTGTGTGAGGCGCATCCTGGTAATCCGGCACGGAGAACTCGTCTACGCCGCCCCGATGGTCATATGGATTTTATCCCTTCTTTATGCACCATGGTTATTGGAGAAGATTCCTACTGACTATAACCTTAATTATACAAGCTTCAAAATTGTCGATTCGCACGAACTCCGTATCGGGAGTAATTAGTCGACTTAAGGGAACACCCGTAACCGTATCATAATCTCTACCTGCCTTTCCCTTGAACTACGGGTTATTCCATTGTGTAACATCTAGCTTTTCGACTCGGACTTGGGTTAGCGGCCGTTTGCCTACTTTCCTTTTAGTCGTTTGCCTGCTTTACTTTTACTGGTAGAAAGGGGTGCTTTCATTCAGGCGGAAGGTCTATCGAGTCTAGAGCGTGGGGCAGAGCCTCTGGTGGGCACTATCTCCGGATCGGAAATAGAAATTAGCGTCTCCGAAGTGTCCGTGGCGGTACGGTCCGTATCGCCCCTGCGTTTAGACGAAAACGGACCACACCTCGCACGACTAGCGCAATCCGCTAGCGCTGGTCAATGGCAATCATGTTCACGTATTGTAGAGTTGTCGTATAGGTGGCCAAGTACGTGTTTATTATAGCAATTTGTTAAATCGATAATCTGCTTGTAGAAGAGCATAACTCGACGTTTTCAGTGCCCTGTCATTGGTATTCTCAATCGCATTTTCTCCAGATGGCGTCGTTGGCGTCTGGGCCCTCCTTACACGTGTGACGAACGCAACCGAAGGTCTT